>CM035172.1:50481839-50749415 GCA_020205615.1 Panax quinquefolius | reverse complement strand
TAAGTTATCTTAACTAGGATTTAAATATATCTCATTTGCATTAATTACAATGATTATTGAAGTACTATGTTAAATACAATTATTACAGATGCACCTCATCGGACGACAGGGGACGAACCTCGGTATCTTTGGTCGTCATAAGCGTTGCCACTTACGATCTTGGTGGATGTCATTTCGGTGAGGTGTTAATATTTTTGGCACTATTTCTATCAATTATTGTAAAACACAATTCACATAACACATATTGTTATACTTCAACTGTAGTATACTAGACCCGGTGGCTAAGCACACCCTACATGCGATTTGTTTGACGCATCTCCCGAGAGGGTGCATGCGGTTCAGTCAGTATGAGTGGTACAATGCCACTTTTATGCAGACCGTCTTGCGGGAGTTCCACGTAAGTTAAGCATATTATCACCACATAGTTGTATTGGTCAGTTCGTCAAATATTCTTAATTTTAAATAATCTTCTTGTTATAGGTTTATTATCGATTTGACGAGCATCTCTCGGTCATTTGGCGATCTTTGTGATTGAGCATCACGTCATTGCGAATTACTACTGGTTGGTTTGTATGAGATCTGACAGAAATGACTGGCGGTTGTGGACTATTGGGACCACCATCGAGATCATCGACGCGTAGTCTCCGATTTAGCTTTGGGAGGCTATGTGTGCTTACTAGGAGGTGATGACTTCAAAAAAAAGTCCGAAAGCGGTGAAGAAGAACAGTGGTCGACTCCGGATAGTACACCTTTGGTTCTCGATCGTTCGAGGAGGCGAAGGCGGTAAGTGCGTTGTATTTAATTGTTTATGTGTCAAGTTCTCACACAAATACTTAAGACACATTTTATGATTGTTTGTATTAGGCATTGGGGAGGACCTTGGTAGTGATCCTACCATTCTAGAGTTTTGGGATCGAGCCCACACGCCAAGAGACGGCGTGCTTTGTCTCGAGGCGACTTTATCTATCTGGTAAAACTCATCTTACTATTTAGCTTTTAATAATATTCATCGTAACTAAAATGATATAATTAACATACGATATCGGAATACATTCTGAGGACCAATTTTAGAGGCTTCGTGACAAGCGTATAAAATGGTGGAGACTATTAGGAGGGGTTACGAGTAGTTAGATTCCGCCACCCTCTTCCCGATATTGTATTAGATCGGGATGAGGAGCTGAGAGACTATGGGTCGCGTCTCGGGATCCCCTACTAGTAATCTTAAGCGGATATCGAGTGTTGGGTGCAGGATACCCATATATATACACTTCTTGGAGGTAATATTTTTAATGTTTCACGAAATTATCCGAATTTATCACATTATATAAATTATTATTAGTAATCGAATTTGTATCTCTTTATAGGCTTTATTGGCCTTGACGTCAAAGAAGCACATGTCGGACCATCTCATCTGGCCTTGGCTGGCTTGATGACGATATCTTCCGTGGTGATAGAAATTTGTGTGGATAGGTTCCATATCGATCCGGTCTTTTCGGCGTGCAGATTGCCTTCAATTCTCGTCTTCCCAGTTGCTCGAGGATATTATAGCGAGGGCCTCTGCAGAGAAATGCAGGATTACCACGGGGAGGCGATTCGGCGCTTGGAGGCCGAGATTCTCCGGATGGTGATTACCTCTTGGAGGAGGCTTTTAAATCCGCCCTCACCTACTCGGTATTCTTATTGTTTATGTTTTTCAATTAAGGCTAGTTTGTTAATTCTCACATATATATATATATATGGACTAATGATTTATATTTTTGATTCTATCAACAGGGTGGCGATGGCGACCAGGCTGGCGATGATGAGCAGGAGCACGAGGCTGATGATGATACTTGTACTAGTTTATAGTTCATTTATATATATTCATGTTATTGTAGAACTTTTGTATATATTGTATTGTCTAATTGCGTCTGTACAACTTTTGTAAATAATATTGTTTAACATTTATGGAAAATTAGCTTATATTTGTAATTGGTTAGCTTATAATACGTTTTGGTGGATATTTGAATGTGAATGTGAATGATAATGAGTTGAAGATTAAGTTTTAGTGCTTTCGTTGTATATTTGAATGTGAGATCTGAGGTTTATATTATGTGTGTATTTTGTTTGACGGAGTTCTGGTACATTAATGGGTTTAAACACAGGCCGAACTTTTAAAATCTATAATTTAAAAAATGGATAGTTAATTCCGACGGAATAGGGTATTTGCGACGGAACTTCCCTCGGAGTTAACAAATAATCAATTTTTAATAAATGCCGAAATATCCTAATTTCAGTCGAACATACGTTATGTTCGACGGAACGTATCCGTCGTAAATACTCTATCTCCGACGCAAATTCCGTCAAAGTTAATAATTAGCCAATTTTAATGAATAGTGGGTTATTTTAGTTTTCAGTCGAAAATAAGATAATTTCGAGGGAATACATCAAATCGAAAATAGAGTCTTTATATTCGACGAAAAGTTTCGTCTATATATTACATCGAAAATAGTTAATGTTAAATGAACATCCCAATCAGAGATCGTTAAATCGAGGATAATTAATTTAAAGCGGAATTTGTGACGGATCTTATTTTCGTTGCGAATATTTCTGACGAGAATATCGATGGATATTTAGTCGAGAATAATATATTTTTATTGAATAGGCTTATGTCCGACGGATTATTCCGTCGGACTTAAGCTTTTTTCTTGTAGTACGTAGCGAAACGGAGCGGAGCGAAGCATACTAATCTTTCGAGGTTGCTGAAGAAGGTTTCGGGGATCTTGCGGCGGTATGAATCTTTGCCGTGGTAGTACGTGAGCCTATTGGAACTAAGCGAGGAAGGTAGTACAGGTATGTTGCCTTTCGGCGAGAAGCGTCTGGGCTAGTAAGCCTTGAGTAGCGTTGCGGTGTGCCTTGGAAGCGGTAGCGAGCCACGATCGTCGGCTGACTTTCTTGTGTGGATTGTTTATTGGAAAGGATATTATGGGTAATTGACCATAATATGAAGTAGGGTTGGAATAGGATTAGTAAATATATATACTATCTATTGTAAAGCCGTATGTAACCAAGGAATCATCAATAAACAATAAGCCGCCGCTTGTGGATTAACCAAATTGGGGAACCACGTAAATCTCTTATGTTCTTCTTAATTCTCTATCGTTTGTGTGCGTGTGTGATCCTATAATTTTAACAGCTGGCCATATTTTATGGATATAGGTTAGTGGACTCATCCCTTCTATAACGTGGTGAGCAAGACCAAGATTTCTATAAATGAGCTACATTCAAATCTTAATTTCCAACCTCCTCCTTGTTTGGTTTCCAACCGAGTCCTTGCTAGTCCAGTGCAGTCCATTCGGGGTATAAGCAAGTGTAAGGTAAACAGTTTATGTTTCTTTCTTTTTCATTTTGATTAGCTATGAAGGTAGATGTTGTAGAATATTGTGATGTTAACTGTGACTTGTATGGAGATCATACCAATTCATGTTGCTTCTATTAAAAAAAATAATCAAATATGATGTCTTATAAGGAGCATGAACTAACTAATTTGTATGTGATGGTTATTTATATAGAAATTCGATTGTATTATGGACTGTTATGACTGGAATTAGATTAAAGGTGATAGGTTGGTTGTGTGGAGATATAAGGGAGGATAAAATGGGTTTGGAAAACAAACAAATAGCTATGATTCAAGTGGTTTAAAACAGTGCACACTATGTGTTCGTTAAAAGTCCCAAGTGGACTGTTTTGTTTAATTATCGAGTATTACATGGAATCAAAGCTTGGGTTAGATATGTACACCATATATGAGGGTAAGTAAAGAGTTTTGACATACTAAATGCAAAAGAAAAGCAATTTGAAACTAAACGAAAATTTTGAAATATGGTATGTCAAACTACGTTTGCATACTGTTTTGGACAGCTCAAAGAACTTAAAGTATGAGCTTAATATCTTTCTAAAATGGACTAATATACTATCTTCATCATCCCCATAATTGGGTATAACTAAGCTTATGTTTCAAGGGTTACAAAATTGTTAAATGGGGAGCGGAGTAGGGGACTGGGCTGCTGTCTTTGACAGCAGTAGTTGCAGCGGCTGGGGGCTCTCTTTTGAGCTCTCAGATGGTATAGTTATGTTGTTTTAATGATTTAGTTAGCATTCAAATTAATTAGGAAAGTATAATAGCTACTATGTTTCCAAAATGTAGTATAGAGTATATAAATTGGGGGTTAAAAATTGAGCATGAGGAAGGCAGGGCTGCTGCTCATTTGCAGCAGCAGTTGACAGCTAACAGCCGCGATAGCAGCTTTGGGGCAGCCTATTTGGCTTAGTAATGATTTGATGATTTAACCATAAGAGATTATTTTAACTTTTCTAAATAAATATGTATATCGAATCAATAGTGTAATTACAATTCAAGGTAAACGAATGTGTAATGTATATGATGAAACTAATAGAATGGAATGTCATTAGATTGGAGGGCTGATTGGGGCTGCTGCCAAATAGTAGCAGCAGGTAGCCACAAGTAACTGCTACTGCAGATTAGGGGTTTTTAGGCTCAAGTGGGGGCTATAGGCCAACCAAGGCCACATCAAGTTTAGCTAATTTCCCACAAGGCCAAACATAAAGGGTTGTTAGCTTGGTGGGATGTTGAGGGGCTGTTAATGCACAAAAGAAAGCTACTAGATACACTTAGTCAAATATAGGAACACAAAAATTACCAAAGTTAGAGAGATAAGGGCTGCTGCTCATAGGCAGCATCAATTAGCCTATTCAATACCCTAGAAGCTGCTACAACAGGGTCCGTGGTTGGGGGGTTTCCTTTGAGTCTTTTATTAGTACTTTTAAACTTTTAGGATTGCCCAACTAACGTGTTTTAGTATTAGATAAATGTACCATCTACATGATATCCAAAACTTAAAACAAAGGAATCAAAGGTGTGAGGAATCAAAGCTAGTCAAAGTGAGGGACAAGAGAAGCAGATGTTGCTTATAAGTAGCAGCAGTTGTTAGTAAAGGACTGCTATAGCAGTTTGGGTGGTTTATTAACATAAAGAGTAATGTTTTGGTATGCTGTTAAAACATGTTAGTTTTAACACATCTATAATGACCAAGTGTTGTATAAGTGAGTTAGTACACTCTAAAATAAAGCTAGCATAGGTAATCTAATTTGTAATTATTAAGCCAAGTTGGGACTATTAATTAAAGCCTTAGGAGGCTGTTTTGACACAATGAAGAAAAACAAAGATAGTTAATACATTAACGTATTGAAAAGAAACTATAAATCATGGGAAAGACTAAAAGCTAACTATACAAGTTGGAAATACCTTCAAAGTATAAAATAAGTTGTGAAGACATCTTGTATGCTAGAAGATAAGTAAGAAAGCATGAAATGATAATGTTATAAGCCTTTAATAGGGTGTAAATGATAATTGTAATGTGATTACCTATTATAAGCATACAAAACCCTATTAAAGAGAAAAATGGCTATCGTAAGAAAATGGATGAGGTATTTGAAAAATGTATATAAGTATCTCAAAAGTAACATCACAAACAAAAGATATGGCTTATGTGATTATGTGTTATATAAGCATACAAGTTATATAACTTGAATACTTGGCAAATGTGTTTGTAAATGAAAATATGATTGTGTAGGATATGGGGGAACAAGTTAAGCTGAATTTTTATATGCATAGTCTACAAACAAGGCATGTATCTAAATCTTACTCTTTAATTAGCAAGTGTAAGACCCTGAATTTTATGAAATGAAAGTATTAATTTTTTTATATTTCTATTCAGTAAATGGTTAAATTGATAAAATGTTATAGTTATAGGTGATATGTGAAAATTTTACAAAGTAAGCAAGTTGTCATAAAATATTCATTGTGTCGGGGAATATTCGTTTGGTCGGGGAATATTCTTTTTGTCGGAGAATATTCGTACGACGTCACAATCATTGATAGTCCCCATAACAGAATAACTGTCGGATATAGAAAACGATAAAAATGACCTTTTTATAAAAATAACGGCAAAACTTTTACCGTTAATTATTGAAATACCCGGTGATAAAAGTACAGTAATAGCGTTGTTGTTACAAAGAGATGCTTTGCACGGTGTTGCCTGATATCTACGATTATTAATTTTTACGTAAGAAGTCACTCAATAATTTCTACAGTAAAAATTGCACAGTCTTTCATATTATTGATGCAATAATTGCTACAGTGATAATTGAATAGTATTTTATATTATTAATTCAATAATTGTCACGACACATTAACTCATATTATTGAAATGATATTATTAGATAGTATTATTGACAATGTCTAGAAAGTTTTGTCGAGAAAAGAGGTTAGGTTATTTAATTGCGCGCCAGTAAGGATAAATTTTTATCGGAAAGCCTCTCTCTTTATTGAGAATGATCTGGTTGTCAATATTGTGAGCTTATAATATTTATTATGAATAATTATTATATGGTGGATATTTGTTCAATTTTGATATAAATGAATAAATTTAGCATTAAACATTTGTTAAAAGTTTGACATATTTTTCTATGAAATCACAATTATTTTCTCTGATAAATTATTCATTCAAATATATTTATATAATATTACATTATAATAATATAATGTGATAATATAACAATATAATTTTATAATTTAAATGGTAATATTATTATAATAATATATAATTTTCAGCATGTGAATAAAAGTGGAGTGAAGGTTATCATTTTGGTTTTGAATTCTTTTTTCAAATTAATTCCGTGTACGTCTCCTTTTCAATTCTCCTGCAACCCATGTTTTCCTAATTCATGGGCCCTCACCCATAAGAAATGTGAGGAAGTTAGGCATTGAAAGAAATAAAAAGTTAAGCAGAGAAGAAAAAAAAGTTGGGCAGATTAATTTGTTTTCTTCATCCGAGTTGCACTATAAAAGGGAGGTTACCCCTTCATCATAAACACACCAAAATATACAAGTGTTCCTACTGCAATATTGTGAGTATTTATTTTGAATATAAGAATACTTTGAGTGTAATTTATAGTGCAAGATTTTCTCAAGATAATATCCGTTATACCAAGTCAGATCTAGTTTCTACTAAGGTAAATGATGTTATTTTCTTTCAATATTCATAAGGGATATTTTTTTCGTTCAATATTCGTAAGGAATATTATTTTCTTTCATACTCTATAGTATGTAAGTAATATTATTTCGTTTCATATTCCTAAATTTAAACTTACTATGATAAGTATTGCTTCTATAATTTCTGAAATGATTAGAAATTACTTGAGGTTTGCACTTCATCTAATATTATTTCACTGGAATATTGGTCTGAACTATCTTATTAAAATTTTAATTTTTTTTCATGTCGGTGTACTATTCATCTGGGATACTATTCATACCGGAGTACTATTCATTCGGGGTACTATTCACGTCGGAATACTATTCACGACATAAATTAGTTTTCTTTCCCTTGTCCAAATTTTCTTTGAAATATAAATCTTAAATATCATTATTGACTTTGAATCCATGTTTTGGTTATTATGTTGACAATTTGGACATTCTTGAACTTTGGATAAATTAAATTATAAATCTCTAATATTTATCATTGATCTCACTTGATTCATTCTTTATATCATTGTCACAATCCTCAGACTTAAATTGTGGTTTAAGTTATCTTTGGCTCGTAGTGCAAAGATGTAGTGTTGATTGGTATGATTATGACCAGGAACTGTGTATTGGTATAATCATGACCTTTAATGTTACATATAAAGACTTGTGATGAAAGTTGTCTTTGGCTCGTAGTGCAAAGAAGAACTGGTGATTGATATCTTTGGCCGTAGTGCAAAGAAGAACTGTTGATTGATATCGGTGGCCCGTAGTACAAAGATGGACATGTGTTTGACATGATCATGACCACTGATGATACAAATAAATATCTTTGGCCGTAGTGCAAAGATAGACTATTATTTTACATGATCATTAGATTTATAGTTGAACATCTTTGGCATGTGGTGCAAAGATAGACAATTGATTGGTATGATCATGAGCATTGATATTACAGTTGAATATCTCTAGCTCGTAGTGCAAAGATAGACAATTGATTGGTATGATCATGATCATCGTTGTTATATTTGAATGTCTTTGGTGTAAGATGTAAAGACGATATGATTATTGAGTGTCTTTAGCCTTTGTGGCAAGGACACTGAGTGAAAGTTCTATTAAGCCTTTGTGGCAAGAAAAAACTGTTAATTTACATTATTATAAACATGAATTGTGAATTTAACTATAATCTTTGGTGGTTCAGGTGAAGACAAGTAATGAAAGTTCTCTTTGTCTTGGGTACAACAAAGAATTGTTGATAGGTATTACATGAATGAAATGTTAATGATGGACTTTTAATTTAGAGGAGATAGTAGACATTATGTTCTACTAGACTCTTCTAATGGATTGTTGATTCTGCTATAGTTATGGTTGAAATTTTTTATCATCTACCATATGTTTTAAATATTTGATTTATTATTGATGAAGACTATTGATAATTTAATTATCTTAGTCATGATAGGTATTACATGAATGAAATGTTAATGATGGACTTTTAATTTAGAGGAGATAGTAGACATTATGTTCTACTAGACTCTTCTAATGGATTGTTGATTCTGCTATAGTTATGGTTGAAAACTTTTATCATCTACCATATGTTTTAAATATTTGATTTATTATTGATGAAGACTATTGATAATTTAATTATCTTAGTCATGATATTCTTTGTTGGGTTAGTTGAGCTCACCCTTTTCTTTCATTGTTCTCTTCAGAAAATGAGAATATAACTGGGACTAGTCGGGGAATGGAGTGATGATCCAAGATAGTTACTCTAATAGTCTTCACTACTCTATAAAATAGCGTGACAATAATTGTAATGAGAACTTCATTTGAGTTTGGATATTGTCTACGAGATAATATTTGTATTGAAACTCACAGCTTATGTTTTGTCGTATTTTACACGACAGTTAATTATTGTAAATAGGAAGTTGTATTTGGATTATGTACCATGTATTTGGTGACTCGGAATGGGTTGTGTAGAACTATTTTGGGGGCGTCACAGCAAGTGTTCTGGAATTATTCATATATGGACAAGTTCTCTAAATTCTGAATTGTCTCTCATTATTTATGAATAAAACAAGGTTAAATAAACTTTTTATTCCAATCAGCTTCAAAAGAGTGGGTAATGTATTTTCATATATACCAAATAGATTTTAATATGCGTTAACAGATTGAAAAGAAGTCTAAGTCATTTGTTCTGGTTAGACACAGATGTGAGATATTTTAATTTCTTTACAATGAGTCTTGAAAAATTATTTTGCAATGATTTTAGCTATCCAACTATATTGCTATAGTTTGGATTTCAGTTTGAGAATGAACAAACCCTGAATTGGGATATTTTTATTGCACTCTGAGAGTGGTGACGTTGAACATAAACATTATTCTGGATAAGATAGTATTGATAAATACAGGGCATAAAGGGCTGATCACCCATTGTGCCTATAAGATAAGACAGTTCACAGATAAATTTCTGATAGAACCTTTTCAAGAAAAGGAAAAGGATGGTCATATAACCTCTCAGCTATTCAATATTGATATTATATTCTAGGAATATGAATGACTCAAGATTTATTTACTTTACATATTTGTTTCACTGTCAAAGTATGCTTCAAAGAAAACATTTACTTATTGTTAAGCTATTAAATAATGTTATTACTTGTTGAGCAATTGAATGCTTATTTTTGCTTTGTTATAAATGTTTTCAGTTAATCAGGCTCAGGCAGAGGGGTCTAGTAAGGACAAGGGAAAGGGAAAAGCTACGACGTAGCTGAAATATTATATAATATTTAGTTTATATGATTGTAAATATTTAACTATCATGTAATAAGCATTTAAAGGTCTACATACCTGGGATTAGAAAACACTTTGATGTAATAACTTTATTAAGTTTGATATTATATTATGTTGAATGCTTGATATCGTGAAGCACTGAATAAGGGTTTTAAGTACCCGAATTTGGGGGCGTCATAGGTTGGTATCAGAGCTTTAAGTTAGAAACCTTAGGATGAGAACCTTGGGTTATAACTTTAAGCTAGCGAGACAGACAGAAAATAAATAACTCATATAGAGTTGAAAAGAGATGGAATGTGGAAGTTCATTATAAACTGTAAATAAAAGTAATTTAAAAATAACTATTATTTGTTATCTGTATATTTAACTTGTATTATGTATTAATCGAGTTTATTGTTTACGTGTAGATGGCTGAAGTTCAGGATAATTTGATAGATGTCGAGGAGCCAATCGCTCCACAACCAGAAGTATCAACACTTGTACCACCAGTACAGGTGATAGATTTAGACCCTGATATGGATGGAGTAGAGGAAGAGGACCTTGAAGAAGAGGACCCTAATATGGATGAAATTAGTCCTTCCTTGATTAGCCTTGTTTGATGCATGTTTAGGGTGTTCTAGTGGGTACCCATTTAACTTCCAACATGTTTCTCGCACATCTTGGTCACAGTCATAATAAGTGCAATGCAAAGTTTTTTGAGAAGAAGAACCTTGTCCATGTCGAACAGCCAGAGCCACCGGTTCAGCCCTATGAACAACCATGGTTGAGTTCTTCGTCGTCTCACGTGCTGCCCCCAGGCTTCGCTTCTTTTCCTCTTGTACAATGGAAGAGAATGCCTTGACAACATCAGGTAACGGATTCATCAACAGAATTTGCCCTCAAATTGCACTGTAGGTCTCATTAAGTCCCATGAAAAATTGCATCAATTTGCGTATCTTATGTTCTGCCCCCACAAGAGCAAATAGTGTCATTATAGGATCCTAGTTCATCCCATAATTTTTTAAGCCCTGTGTAATAAGCTGCAACAGTCATCTAATTTTGAGCATGACAAGTAATGTCCCTTTTAATCTGAAATATACGAGGAGCATTGCTTTGAGAAAAACGATCCCAAAGGTCTTTCCATTCCTCCTGGGTGGTGGTCAAAAAAAGAACACTGTCGGAAATGTCATGTGTGGGTGAATTAAGGATCCAAGAGAGAATCATATCGTTGCATTTTCTCCATAAAGCATATTCGTCTGGTTTAGCTTTGGCAGACGGCATGGTGGGGACCATCTATGAAACCTAACTTGAATTTGGCGTTCAAAGAAATCGGCATTGCTCTACACCATGTCGAATAATTATCCCCATTGAGGGGTTTGGAAACAAGCATCATTCCTGGATGATAAGAATGGTGAAAGAAATATGGCTTGGCAGTATCAAGCTTGCCTCCATTCGAAGGTTGTTGTTCTGTCATGATAATAAGAAATAACAAAAACAAAAGTAAAGAGAGCAAAAGACTTGGGTATCGTCCCCTGCTCTGACACCATGTAAAGAAAAGGGAAAAATAATGTTTTTCGATACTGTTATTGAATCAGAAGATGTAGCTTTATATAAGAGATTTCCTACAATCAAGCTAATCCATTCTAGGTAGTTATAAGAGATTTACTACAATCATGCTAATTGCTAATCTATTCTATGTGGTTACAAGTATAAAAGGCAACTGAACAAATATACTACTAATATAATATATTTGTCAATTAATGATCAGATATCATTGTCCTTTCCTTCTCAACAGTGGGGGGTGGTAGTGTGTGATAATGGGTGGTGGGGGTAGTGTCGTGGTGGCGGCGGGTGGTATGCATTGTAGTGAGAGAAGTGAAGTCAAGAATTAAAAAAATAAAATTATGATTGTGATGCATGGTAAAATAGTAATGAGTAGCCTTTTTTTCTAAAAGAGTTGACTCAATATCTTTTTTTTTAAGAGATAAAAGAGGTTTGTCAAAGTTTTTATCAAACAACTTGCATCTGCACGAAAAAAGATGCAAGATCAAAAGAAAGGTAATAAGAGACTATCAATCACTACCAAATTGAAACATGCATGGAATATCTTATTTGAAAAGTTTGACTCGCAATTTTAGAAATCGTGTATGTAATTGTAACATCCCATTTTCACATCGAAATATATGAAAAAAAAAATTGTTTGTATATAAAAAATTAAGTTACTAATAATAATTTCAGTCATGACTTTTTGGGTGAGCTAGTGGTGGACTTAGATAACTCAAAAAGGGAAGTGGTTAGTATGAAGTTTATTTTGGGGTAAGTTGGTCAATTGACCAATAGAATCTTGACAACTGTGACGATGTTGTATGTGTGTCGATATCTTATTCTTGATCAATTAATTACAAAAAAAACTTCTTCATGCTAACCGGATCCCTCAAAAAGATACTATTAGGTTAGCGGTTTAAAGCCTTGTTTGGATGAATTTGATTTGATTCGGACTTGGAATTTGACCAAAGATTTATTCCGGACTTGAGATTTGACCTAAGTTATTTATATAGTATCAGAGTCGGGTCTCGAAAGCTCGGGTTGGGTTGTTCAATCGAGTTATAGGAGGTGGGGACATGAAGGTTGTTGATAATATTCCACAATGAAAAAGAGGTATGGAGTTGGGGACAAGAAACTAGCTGGTATTCTCTCACAATAGCTAAAAAGACAAAGATCTATGAACCGTTTATATGATCAATTCTGACGGGATGTCAAAAATTTAAGTAGAGGACTGTGTAACACCCCAATTCCAGATTGCAAGCTATAGAAAAAAATTGTTTGTATATAAGAAACTAAGTTGTTAACAATAATGCATTCAGTCATGACTTTTTGTATGAGTATGTGGTAGGTTAAGATGACCCAAAAAGATAATATTGAGCTAATAGTTTAAGGCATTGTTTGGATGAATTTAATTCGATTTGGACTTAAAATTTAATCCAATATTTATTTCAAATTCAAGATTTGGCCTGAATTATTTCAATAATTATGTAATGTATACACACACGTGTATATATATACTTCAAAAGTTCAAATAGATGGCTAGGGATGGGCTCAAACGTTCAAATAGATGGCTAGGGATGAATGGCCCTCAATGCCTGGGCTGGCCCGATTTACAAAAATATTTTAAAAATTAACTTTAGTCCCATTAAAAGAGTAGTTCAAAGACACGAAACAGTTGTTTACTGAATGTTAGTTTTTGGCAACGTAAATATATGGACCAAGTATAAATAAAAAAGAGGCCCACATTATAATTATTTTGTTAAAATAAATTATTAAATTTATCAATAATAAAATAACACCTGAGTGACAATTCAATTTGTCATTTTTTTACCATTAAAATTTGATATATAAAGAAATTATTTCATACACGGTAATAACATTCTTACTATCATTCAGTACAAATTATTTCTCTCATCATCCGAAGAAAAGAAATCTCACGTTAAAAGTATAAAAGGAAATAAAAAAAAACACAAGGCAATAATTATAGATATTATTAACAAATAATTTACAGTCCTATGGAACAAAAGTGGGGAAAAGATTTTTGTATAGGCCCACGGAGAAAATCTTATATCAGTTCAGCCCAATAAGGCATTTCATAATACTACAGCCAATAGGTCTAATTAGGACAAGATGATCCTAGCAACTAGCCTATTGTCTTGTAATGACCTTTCCCAGAAAAAAGAATATATATATGGGTATCGATACATAACAAACAGTTATTAATGTTACTATTAAAACAACCATGATCTACACCTTGATCTATAAAAAGGACGACATGAATTAAAAATAATAATAACCCTGCCGCTACAGGTTGTAGCGGCGGCAGATACATAACTTCTAGCATAGCAGCAGGTTGATTAATACTTTGCCCTTCTGTTTTTAATAAATTGAATTTTGACCAAGGATTAGCCAACTCCTGCTGCTGCAGACTATAGCGGCTGCTAATTTTTTTACTTACTTCAAAAGTTTAGTACAATATATAAGAAAGTATTTCCCTTTTTTCCACATGAGAGTAGTTTCTTTTATATATTGCGGTAAATACTCACTTATATATTGTACTAAAGACTTTTGAAGTAAGTAAAAAAATTAGTTGTCGCTAAAGCATGTAGCGGCAAGAGTGGGCAAGTCCTTGGTCAAAATTCAATATATGTTAAAAGCAGAGGGGCTAAGTAGAAATTAACCTGCAGCTAGAAATTATGTATCTGGCGCTACCACTTGTAGTGGCATGGTTATTATTTTTATTAATTCATGTCGTTCTTTTTATGGATCAAGGGTGTAGATGGTTGCTTTAATAATAACAGTGACAACCGTTTGCTATAAATTGATCAAGTCTAATTAATTAATACTTGAATTTAAAAGACCGACTTGAATTAATTGAAGAATCAATCGAGTTAATCGATAGTGATTAATGTTATCTAGCCGGGTTAACTTAATACTCCATCCGTCCCAGGATAAAAGTTTTGGTGGATTTTTCACGCATATTAAAAAGATAAATGAAATGACAAAATTATCCATAATAATGTTATTAAATATGGAGAGAGAATTAGAATAAAAAAAGTATTCCCTCCGTTCCAGGATAAAAGTCCTGGTGGACTTTTCACGCATATTAAGAAGAAGAATAAAATGACAAAATTGCTCATAATAATGTCATTAAATATGGAGAGAGAATTAGAATAAGAAAAGTATGAGATATTTAATGCTATGGGCATAATAGGAAAAAATGTGTAAAAATTTGGTTATTAAAAGAAAGTGGACATTTAACATGGGATAACCCAAAATAGTAATAAGGATTTTTATCCTGAAACGGAGGGAGTATTTAATTATTTTGTGGATTAATTATTTAAATTTGAAATTACTAATGATGGGTGCAAAAATTTTATATTCGTAAAGACATCCATGTCTGCTCGTTTTTCAAGTTTCAAGAGTACTGCATATAATCATAATCACATTTATTCATGATCTGTACGTTTGTACTCAACTTAATTGTGTTTATCATTATTTACATCCAAGTCTCATTAATGATTGATCCCTTTATGTGGATTTTGTGAACATATGCTCCAAAATATCTAATATGCTTTCATACATAAAATATGGTTAATTACAATATTAAACGAAAATTATTCAATTGCTTTGAACTTAAAACTCATTTAACAGGATAACAAAAAATTGGATAAACATGTAACATATAAACATTCCGTGCTTACGCTAGTTGTTTGTAATAACAAGTAATAATGTTAAACACGCAAACTCGTTTCTTAAGCTCATATATTTATAGTCTGTTTTTTATGTGGGTGGTCATATGAAATCATTTTAGTAATGAAACAAAATCGTCATTAAAACCGTTATCATCGAAGTGCAAAGCAAGGCTACATGACGGTTAAAATTTTAATGACAGTTCCTACTATACAACGATTTTATCCGTCAGTATTTAAAGGTGGTGAAATGCATCTTGAATTCATACCAGCATAAGAAACTTCTGTGTATATATATCTATATATATAGAGAGAGAGAGAAAAAAAAGAAGAAGAAGTATGTTTCTGAAACACACAAATTTGTGTGTTCTGCACTTAATACCACATAATTTTAATTGATAAATTGATAAAATATCAAAACAACTATTAATTAATCCACACATAATACAGGTTCAATAATAATGGCATGAATTAGTTGGTTATAAAATACATTCATTCACTCCATCAATGTAATTTTATTGTTACGTATCCTAATTGTTATACTATTGATTTGTTTAGTTCATGCTTTTCTCCTTTATTGGTTGAGTGTAAATAATACTCCCTAGCTCCAATAATTTAAATTAATTATAAGAGTAAAATAATTTTAATTTTCTTACCCTACATATTTATGAACAAAATAACTTTTCTAGGTATATAAGTGAGTGTATCTCATTTATTTAAAATATAAGCAATCCCATTAATTATATTTTGTAAATTGCTCTTATATGTTGAAAGCGTTAAGAGTATGTAGTAGTCAAGTTTGAAGTTAGTTATTTCTTGTTTTTGAAATATATAAACCCAATATTTAAGAAAATGAAGTTACAAATGATTACAAATTAAGTAATGCATGAGCATGATGCAGTTTAGTGCGATTCTAAACAAAAAGCGCATATAAAACCATTTTAATGCGATTTCCTAAATTAAAAACCACGACATGAAACCGTTTGAATTAATGTGGTGCAATTTTTAAGAATGTTGTGCGGTTTTAAATGGTGCGGTTTCGACTTGAAAACCAATTAAAAAAAATAAATAACACATGTCATACTTTTTCAAATTCAAATAAATTTCAAACATTGCTGACATGCTGATGTAAATAATACTCGGCTACAAAAAGTTGAATCCTTGAAAACTAATCATAAATTAATTCAAAACTTTCAATTCTTACAATTGAAAAGTTAAAGTTTAGTACACACATTCTTTAGGTGCATGTTGTATATAACCATTGTTTCAAATTTGGAGGTGTTTGTTTAGAAATTTGAATGAAATTTGAACGAATATTTAGGATCGATCGGTGCGTTTATTTTTGTCTCGAATACATTTGAATCGGTAAGATGGACGAAATTTGAATAGGTAAATCGATTTTTTTTTAAGCGAATGGTGAATGAATAAATTAAATGAAATAAAAAATTTAAAAAATTAAAAAAATATTAATTATTATATTAAGTAATATTAAATAAATTTACAACAATTTTGAATTTTTCGGAAGGGTAAAATAATAAAGTTTTGTCATTCGGATGTTTTGTACGTATCAATTATCAAGCAGCTTTTTTTCATTCGATTGATTAATTTCATTCAAATTCAGATTCATTCAGTTTTTTATCAAACAAAATCTTGACCCAAGTAAAATTATATATTCAAAATTAAATTTACAACCATACTTAAAAAGAATTTAAAGAACTCTAAAATATATACAAAAACATGACAGTATTAAACAATTTAGAACTTTAAATTGGTGCAATTTTTTAAGGAGTGCAATTTCTGTACTAAATCCGCAACCTTAAGAGATGCGATTTCTACCGAAAAAATCGCAGTATGCTACGGGACCATATTGGTGCGGGTTGTGTGGTTTTGCATGAGGTTTTGGTTGTAAAATCCATTCCTGCTCTCCCCTATATGCATCCACCGAAACTTGATAGAATATTATTTATCTTCTCTTCATAATAGGTGATTCTTTTATCTATAAAATATTTTCTTGATCACTCTCCTTAATTTTATATTGATTTGCCGACCCTTTCTTATCCCTATGATCTGGCTCCCTCAGCTAGTGAATATATATATATATATATATATATATGAAAATAATGACCATACACAGTTTTATATGTTTTATTTGTATACAGTCTGTCAAAACTACGTTGTTTTGACATATTTGTTTTTGATTTGAGAGAAGATAAGCTATTTTTTTTTAAAACAAATCTACCAAAATGACGTAGTTTTGAAAGACTGTATACAAATAAAACATACACAGTTGCGTATGATCATATTGCCCTATGTATATATATTTCCCTATATATTGTCGATGTCGGAAAAAAATTCTTTTTTTTGGAATTCCTCTTTTTAGTCTTTCTACTCTTTATGTTTTCTATGTGTTGAATTTCGTTTGAAAGAACGAGTTTGAAAAAAGTCCGACACAAAATGTCGACGATTTGAAAATTCAAAGTCGCCAGTTGGTAGTAGTGAAATAGTTGTACTAACTCAACCGATTTTGAAAAGGTTTACACAAATACCCAATTATTGGACTCTGTTTAACAGGTTTTGGAAACCGAGATTCATAGAGTTCGGGGGCTTGATTAAGCGGGGGAAAGGTGTTAGGCACCCTCGACTTCCGTGAAAACACGGTTACCGCGTCTTTTCAATTCCCTAATTATTTTAAATGTGTGTAATGAATTGGGCCTAAGTGCTTTATTTGGAAGTAGTATTATGCCTCGTTTGCACCTATATACAAAGGGTTTAACTTGTATAAAAGTTCAATTTTAATACAAGGCATATAAGATGATATTTTGAAAAACAGATTTTCAAATCCTTATCCTACATAGTAATTGAGGCCTTTGTTACTTTCATTTTATTTCGTATTCGGCTTGTTTTGATTTTATTCTTGAGAGGCGAAGCATCTTTGACAAAATAATATACATATAAGTGTCGGACTCCTTATGGGCGTGAAAGTCATCGAAGGATGTCCAAACACCACATATATGATTTATAAGCTAACTGTGCAGATGAAAAGAGTCCATCATGAGAACAAGATCTAGATCTGTCAATTTGGATCTTAGATCTTAGATCTCGTGGCTTCTAGGCTCACATAATATCATATGAATAGCTTGCATAACGAGGATACTGAAATAAAACAGACATTTAATCTAAACGACACAAAACAAACGATTCATCAGTTAAATTTCTGCCTACGCGTAGCCAAGCTTCCCGTTCCCTTTAGATACAGACCTTGGATCACGTGGTTACTTAATATTTATAAAAAATAGAAAAAAACTAGTTTTAAATCAATCTTAGTCATTCTAGTTCAACGGTTCCAGTTTTACAACTTTTGAACCTGTTAAAAGTTAGACATGACTAGATTTAAATAAATCTAATCCACAAACATTAATATTATGAATTTACATTGAGTAAACATTTAAAATAAATATTTAATCACAGTAAACAAGTAATATATATATATACATATATATATATATTTATATAAATATACACACACACACACATATATATATATATATATAAAAGCACAAAAAAGTCACAAATTTAGAATCTAGGCATGATATATATATATATATATATATATATATATATATATATATATATATATAATAAAAGCAATAAAAGGCCACTTAATTAGCAATCCAGCCAATGACAGTAAATATATCTCGATCAAACTTCTCCGGTGAATTAGAAGTAGCGAACTAAGAATGAACCGACTATAGCGATGATTTTTCCGTCGTTATAGCATAAAAATCGTCGCTATAGCCGGTTCACTCTTAGTTCGCTCCCTCCAGTTCGCTGGAGAGAGCCGGGCTATATATATACACGAAATCCTTCTAAAGCAAACTAAAAAGCGGACTAAAAACGACTTGGGCCAAAAACACGCGGGTCGAGCGGTACGGGTTAAATTGGGAAAAAATACGCGGGATCAAAATTGGGCAAGCCAAATAGAACATCTGCTCCATTGCTTTGAGAAAAAGCTACGACTCATTTCTCTCTTCTGCTTCCATCCCTCTCTCACACGATTATCAGATAGCAGACGGAAGACTCTTTTCTCTCTCCTCAAACTGCTTCCATCTCTCTCGCACGAAGGTCTGAGCTCGAAATCATAGCAAACATAAGGGAAGGTAAAGCTCCATAACTTTCAAAATCTAGGGTTTGTTCTTTAAAAATTCTTCTTTAGTATTAAGATGGGTATTACTAATTGTTTGAGAAGTTGAATATTTTTTGGGAAAAGTTGAAAAACCCAGACAGTGAAGCTCGTAAATTTTGGTCCAGATAGTGGTAGAAAAACTATCAATTTCTCTCTCGTGTAAGTTCCTGAAAATCTCTACATTTCTCTGTATAATTACATTTTGTGGGGTTTTTTTAAACATATATTTCTTTCTATGAATTATTACATGAATTTATAATTTGGGTGCTTACACTTTGAAGAAGAACATTTATGCTTCAATTTTTCTAGGGAAAGCAGAGAAAAATTAAAGTCTAACAAAACAAGAACTTTCATTTATTTTGGTAAAAGGGTAATGAATACATTTTTGAATTAGATTCCCCTTTAGTGTTGTGGTAAGTGCAATTGGTTGTGTATAACTAGACAAGTGAATCATTTACTACTAAATCTTGTAGCTAGTTGTGGCAGTTTCTGAATAAGAGATCAGTTGACTAAATCAAACATTCAATTACAATTCATAAACTTAAGAATCCTTATTAGCTAAGTGATTGATTTGCAAAGGTAGCTTATTAACGAACTGCATAGTAGCTTCTGTAAAATAAAACGTGTGACTAATTTTATGTGATGTCGTGTCTAACTTGTAACTGGTTGTGGTGTTGAGAGTTGTCTTATATAATTATAATTAATATTTATGAAAAGTGGTGATAGTGATAATGTTGACAATAGTGAAATATAATAAGAGAATGAATTGGATACATTCAGTAGGCTTAATTTATTGTTGATTTCTCAAGTCTAAATAGGTAGGATTTAGTATTGAAGTTTTTTGAAGTGTAATTATGTGGATATTCGAGCATGTTTGTTGTTTGTCTTTTAGATTAGTTTTAAGTGTTTATGTCTATTCAAGCATGTTTTATGTTGTTTTATAGAATTGGGACAAAATTTACATGGATCGACGTTCGGGGTGGCTAGATTCGCATTTTCGGCTTGTCCTTTACATAGCAGTCACTTCAGTGCCAATTTTAGTATTTCTACAGACCTTATTTCGAAATTCTTAAAGAATGAAAGTTGTAGATCTACTTTTCCTCTTTCCGGATCATCTTGAATCATCTAAATCGGAGTTCGGACGAAGAAGTTATGGCTATTTTCCCAAAGGACGTCAGAGTAGAAAATGTCAGAAAAAGTGGTAACGCGTCGGGGAGCTAATTTTAGGCTTATTTGCAGTGTGTCGGGGCACTATAAGGCGATGGTCTGAGCGTCATGCCCAGTATTTGAGGTGCTTTGGGGAAGAGGTTGGGTGAGGTCTGGACGCGTTTTGGGCGAATTTTGACACCTTTTTGACTCCAAATTGGATTGGGTTTGTTCCTAAACTAAAAATTAGACTTGTAATCTATAAATACTTGATGTAAGGCATAAAATAAAGACAGATTACATAGATTAGACTAGATTAAACACTCCATTAAATTAGAATCTAAACCCTAGTTCTTAGTTAACCATTGGAGATTGAAGCAAATTGAAGAACAGTGAAGATCAAGAGCAAGAGCAAGAGCAAGAGGGGAGCATCAGATTTCCTGACAACAGATTCTATTCTCTTCTTTTCTCTTACTTTTATCTTTTAATGTCTATTCAATTGTGGATTCTTGGTTTTAATTCATTAATTATGAACTAACTCTTTTATAAAGATTTCAATTGAACCTTTTATGGTTATGAATTGATTATTTGATTTATTCCAATCATTTATGTTGAAGTGAATTGTTCATCATGCCTTGTATTTATTGATTAATTATCTGGCCAATAATTACCGTGTTACTCTAGAAGAAATTAAGAAAGGAATTCTAGGGTTAGAACTAGACATGGTGACATGTGACTTAGTTTTTTGCACAGTGAATAATTAGGTTTGTGAATAGAATGAGAATATCTATTTGCCGCATGTAACACATAAGGAATTGGGATTGTAACGAGTTTAATTCAATTGTTTTGCATAGAGATATAGCAAAATTAATCTGGGTTAAATAGAAGACAATTGATCACTCGAGAGAGGGCTTTTGGCATTTGAGAATTCTCATTAACAATTGAAGAGACATAATAATTGGGATAATTGGATAATTGATTTATAGTTCATAATTGGGGATATTGGAGTCTTAGCCTTTATTTATTTGAATTCATTTATAAAGTAACCTAGTTTTAATTAGTTAATTTAGTTTTCTTAATTAGAAAATTCACAATTTGCTATTGTTTAAATAAAATTGATTTGGTTTAGAGTTAGTAATTGGTAATATTTATTAAATAATTCCTCGTAGGAACGATACTCTACTTTCACTTTATTACTTGTTGACCGTGTATACTTGCACGTATTCCTTGATTGCGAAATCGATCAACAAGTTTTTTTGGTATTTATTCTTCGGGAATTAATTTAATAATTATTTACCAATATTAATTTCAATCAAATTAGTCTTAATTTAAACATTTTATTTTATTTTTATTTTCATTCTCTTCCTATATTTTCTCTCTTTTTAAGTACCATGGATGACTTTGCGTATCAATGGCCCATACGAAACATGAGTCAACCAAGGGGGAGAGGAGATTGACAGACTCGAGAAACTTTTCTCGCATTATCGTACCTGAGATGGAGACACTTTCGAGGATGTTTGAAGCTTTAAAGCTCAACGTCATCAAAGTGTGGCGGTTACTTGTGATTATTGTGCTGGAAATCATATGAGTCATCAATGCGCCATCAGTTTCGAGCCGGTACAGTATGGTGGTGATTACCCCAATAATTATGTCTATCCCAACAACTATCATCAGGATTGGGGGTATCACCCGGATTTTTCATGGAGTATCAATCAAGATCAATTTTATGCTCCAAGTCCAACATACCCACCGGATTTCTCGTGTCCATCTCCACTACAACAGGAAGAACATTCAAATTGGGAGGAAGCCTTGGAAAAAGTTATTAAAGCTTCTGAAAAGAAACACGAGGAACATGAAAAGAAACTTAATCAAATGGAGCTGAGTATACAAAGTCAGAATGCATCGATCAAGAATCTGGAAAATCGTTGAACAATCTTCCTCAATACACTTGGCTCTATGACATGAATTCTGAGATTGATGGTGAGCCCGAACCAAATCTGCAACTGGATGTGCCAAATGATATAGATGTTGAAAGAGAGGAAAGACTTGGGGACCAAGAAAAAGAGATCGGCAAAGATCTAACTTTGAGTACCAACGAAGATGAGCCAATTTCATTAGTATCCCATGTGCCTCCTCCACCAAAGTTCAAGAATCCGGGCAGTTTTGCAAAACCATGCCCAATTGGAAGTCATGTCGTCGGCAAAGCTCTTGGTGACGTAAAAGCTAGTACAGTTGTGGAGTCATGGTGGGATGAAAAGAAGAAGATAGAGGAAGATTACATTATGTTTATTAAGCTTCAATGCCCTAATCTGATCATCGACATAATGGAGGAAACACCTAGTGGTTTGCCGTTCTTAATGGGGATCCTATCTACAAAGAGCATGCTATGTGACTTCAATTCAAGGGTTTTTGCTAATGGGAACCTCCCAAAAGAGACATTGCTTCTGATGGATGGAGGGTTCTTCAATTTTTGTAGGGGAATTGGATAGAGAATTGAAGAAGTCAGGCTGAGACTATAAAACAAGCGCTTATTGGGAGGCAACCCAAGTTCAATTTTTATTTTTAGTTTTTATTAAGTTTTATATTAGTAGTTTTGAATTTGCATTTATTTAGGATTTAATAAAATTGCTTCTATCATGGTTTTACAGGTTATTCAAGTCAAATTCAAGTGTGGTGCCCAATTTGTTCCATGTGCTTAGCCTATTCTCCAAACTTAGCGGACAAGGAGGAAGATTTCTATATTTTCAGGGAAGTCCTCTGCTTTAATTTTTTCTATTGTAGCCATTGAGGACAATGTCTAGTTTAAGTTTGGGGGCATTTTAGTGTCGTCATCGCATATAGTTAGTTATCTGCATAGTAGTTTATTTATTTTTTTTATGTGTTAGCATTATGTTTTTTAGGTTGCATATAATACATGGTTTTTTTTTTTGCATCTTCATATATGTGTTCATGTAGTATAATTGCATTTTTTTTATTTTTGCATGAATCATGTGTGATAGGTTGGTGTGGTCTTAGCTCTACTTTATGATAAGATTGGTTTTGCATGTTAACTTGAGCAGTGTTGATAATTGATGATGAGTTCTAATTTTAATCATGATGATAATCGAGCATGTATATGAAACTTATGTAGCAAGTTAGCACTTAAAGTTTAACTGTTTTAATCCACTTGGTTCAAGGGTTTCATAATTTGTTTCTGAGGGAAAATCTTTGTTAAAATTTAAGAAAATTAGTGAACTAGCGGTAAAGGTTGGAATGACATAAAAGCTTGAGTTTGGGGGAATCTATAGGATATATATACTAAAAAAAATTGATGAAGAGAAAAAAAATAGAAAATCAGAAAAAAAAAAAGAAAAATCGTGGTTAGTTTTGTTTGGGGCCTTTGTTACTTGAGAGCAGAAAGTGCTTGCAGAAAGGTGTCTTAACACCCTAGCGCCCTAAGGTCTTATATGGTGCAGGAGTCGTTGGTTGAAAGCTCGCTAAGGGGTGACCTGACGTTAGCCTAATGGAATGAGACATTGCATGACCATGAAAAAAAAAAACACGAGAAAGAGCAAAAATGCCCTCGTGGTTGAATAAAAGTATAAATAAATCCTGTATTTATCCTTAGATTTGGTAATTGCTTAGTTTTAACCGGAGTTGTCATGTTCACAAAAGTAATTGAATTGGAACTGAAATTTTCCTTATAAGAAATTTGTTATGTGATTATCTTAAACTGTGGTTGGTTAGAATGGTTAACAAGCACACACACACACAACATGGGTGATGACAGGTTTGGGTTGACTAATTGGTTAGAGTTATAGATTTTGAATTGATTGAATATATTGTTTGAGTACCAATGGTATCTTTGAGGCTTGTTGCTATATATCATACTGATTTATTACTCGGTTCGTAGGTATATTAGGAAGTAGATTATGCATATGCATTCATTTAGTTGAGTTATTTTGTTTATTTTTAGTTCTTTTGTGTTTTTACTTGAGGACAAGCAAAGGTTTAAGTTTGGGGGTATTTGATGAATGGGTAATATACCCATGAATTGGATACATTCGGACTTAATTTATTGTTGTTCTCAAGTCTTTTAGATTAGTTTTTAAGTGTTTATGTCTATTCAAGCATGTTTTATGTTGTTTTGTAGGAATTGGGACAAAAGTTACATGGATCGACGTTCGGGGTGGCTAGATTCGCGTTTTCGGCTTGTTATTTACACAATAGTCACTTCAGTGCCAATTTGAGTATTGCTACAGACCTTATTTCGAAAATCTTAAAGAATGAAAGTTGTAGATCTACTTTTCTTCTTTCCGTATCATCTTGAATCATCTAAATCGGAGTTCAGACAAAGAAGTTATGACTATTTTCCCAAAGGACGTCGGAGTAGAAAATGTCAGAAAAAGTGGTAGCGCCGGGGCGCTAATTTTAGGCTTATTTGCAGTGCCGGGGCGCTATAAGGCAGTGTCTGAGCGTCGTGCCCAGCAATATTTGGGTCTTTGGGGAAGAGGTTGAGTGAGGTCTCTGGACGCCGTTTTGGGGTAATTTTGACACCTTTTGACTCAAATTGGATTGGGTTTGTTCTAAACTAAAAATTAGACTTGTAATCTATAAATACTTGATGTAAGGCATAAAATAAAGACAGATTACATAGATTAGACTAGATTAAACACTCCATTAAATTAGAATCTAAACCCTAGTTCTTAGTTAGCCATTGGAGATTGAAGCAAATTGAAGAAAACAAGATGAAGATCAAAGCGAAGAGCAAGAGCGAAAGAGAGGGGAGCATCAAATTTACGACAATGATTCTATTCTATTCTCTTCTCTTACTTTTATCTTTTAATGTCTATTCAATTGTGAATTCTTGGTTTTAATTCATTAATTATGAACTAACTCTTTTATAAAGATTTCAATTGAACCTTTTATGGTTATAAATTGATTATTTGATTTATTCCAATCATTTATGTTGAAATGAATTGTTCATCATGCCTTGTATTTATTGATTAATTATCTGGCCAATAATTACCGTGTTACTCTAGAAGAAATTAAGAAAGGAATTCTAAGGTTAGAACTGGACAGGGTGACATGTGACTTAGTTATTTGCACAGTGAATAATTAGGTTTGTGAATAGAATGAGAATATCTATTTGCCGCATGTAACACATAAAGAATTGGGATTGTAACGAGTTTAATTCAATTGTTTTGCATAGAGATATAGCAAAATTAATCTAGGTTAAATAGAAGGCAATTGATCACTCGAGAGAGGGCTTTTGGCATTTGAGAATTCACATTAACAATTCAATGAGACATAATAATTGGGATAATTGGATAATTGGTTTATAGTTCATAATTGGGGATATTGGAGTCTTAGCCTTTATTTATTTGAATTCATTTATAAAGTAACCTAGTTTTAATTAGTTAATTTAGTTTTCTTAATTAGAAAATTCACAATTTGCTATTGTTTAAATAAAATTGATTTGGTTAAGAGTTAGTAATTGGTAATTTTTATTAAATAATTCCTCGTGGGAACGATACTCTACTTTCACTTTATTACTTGTTTACTGTGTATACTTACACGTATTCTTTGATTGTGAAATCGATCAACAGCTACTAAGAAATTCGAAGGAAGTGATGAAGTCAAAAGGAAAGAGTATATCTGTTTTAAACAAGGTAAAAGAATAACAATTGCGGATGTTGAAACTAAAAGGCGTCGGGGATCGATAAAAGAGAGTTGCAAAGCAAAGGTAGCTATGTTGAAAATAAATTCTGAGGCTTATGTAGTCACCCAATTTATTGAGGGCCATAGTCACCCTTTGGCAACTCCATCAAAGAAGCATCTGTTAAGATCTCATCGAAGTGTTTCGAGTGTCAAAAGTGTTTGACTCAACAACTTTCCATGATAAATATACCCTCACATCAACAATTCAATTTCCTTGGAGTACAGGCTGGAGGGTTTGAAAACATTGGGTGTACACAAACATATTTATATAATTATGAAAGGGATAAACGTAATGAGTTGAAGGGGCATGACGGAGAAATGTTTAGTGAGTTTTGAAAATTAGAAAAGGGCAAGAATCCATCATTCACTTATAAAATTAAGGTCGATAATGAACATAGGATAACAAATTATTTTTGGGCTGATGCTACCTCTAAAAGGGCATATAGTTTTTATGGTGATGTAGTCGTCTTCAATACTACATACAACACCAATCGATATGTGCTGATTTTTGCACCACTGATGGGAGTTAACAAACAAGGTCAAACTATAATTTTTTCTTGTGCATTCTTAAGTGACGAGACCTCGGATTCATTTGTTTGGCTATTCAACCAATTTTTAGAGGCTATGCCTGGTGATGCCCCTAAAATGATCATTACTGATCAAGATCCCGCGATGTCCAAAGCAATATTAGAAACTCTTCCAGATACTTTTCATAGATTTTGTAGTTGGCACATATTGACAAAATTTTCAGAAAAATTAGACTCGGTGAAGTATAATGCTCACTGTAATGAATTTTTTGATTGTATTTGGAATTCAGAGTATAAAGAAGAGTTTGATTTGACATGGACGGAGCTTGTTGGGAGGAGCGGGTTACATGACAACAAATGGTTACAAACAATGTATGACATTTCGTACAAATTGGGTGCCATCTTATTGTACTCATGTTTTCTCATCCAATATGTCAAGTAGCCAACGAGCGGAAAGCTCTCATGCTTTTTTCAAAAGATATGTTTCTAAGAATAATTCATTAGTTGATTTCATGATCCAATTTTATAGGGGGCTAGTACGTCAACGTCAAGAAGAGTTGTTGGCTGATCATAAAGATTTGATTGAGAAGCCTAAAGTGAAGATGAATCATGACTTTGTGTTCCAAATGGCTGCAATTTACACTCGGGAAATGTTTTATAAATTTGAAGATGAGATATGGGAATGCTTGAATTACCATTTTGAGCTTATCAAGGAGAGTGACAATCAATGCATGTTTCAAGTTCATAGAAAAAAATTGTCCACGCGTAGAGTGCGACAACTTGTTTATGACAAAGGATTGGATTTTGCTTCATGTAGTTGCCATAAGTTTGAGAGTATGGGGATACCATGTAGACATGTGCTTGGTTACTTGCTCAAAATGCATGATTTTGACGAATTACCCCAACAATACATCTTGAAAAGGTGGACTAAGAAGGCAAACTCCGTGATAGTGATCGATAATGAAAGTGGCATAATGATAAATAGTGACAAAGAATATCTAACCAAGCAGAGTGAATTAATTCAATGTTCTTTGGATGTTATTAATAACGCCCTCACAAGCCAAGAAGGAATTAATATTTATAAAGATGTTTTGGCTCGTGCACTCGAATCAATCTATCTTGTTGCAGATAGTGGTAAAAGTTCACAATGTGGAACTGGTGCAAGTGTAGTCTCTGGGAAGATAAGTTGCAATAAAGACCATATGTACAATGAACCAAATGAAGTGAGGGCAAAAGGATGTGGCAAAAGACTTAAAGGCGGGAAAGAAAGGGCATTAGGAAAGGCAAAGAACTCAAAAGGTAGACGTTGTCATGGTTGTGAGGAAGTTGCACAATCACATGACAAAAGGAATTGTCCAATAGTTGCACATCAGTAAGTAATATTTAAGTAATAGTAAAAGTTTTTAGTTATCTCAATCTTTAAATGATGAGTCTTATTTTGGCTTTTATGTAGAGATTCTCCCAACAATGAAGGTGCAACATCATCTTCATGTTCAGAGGATGATAGTCATACAGTCCAAGGTTTGATCATTTCTTTTATTCAATATTATGAGTTACATCTCAATAAATTTAATATACATATATTTTATTTTATTTACAGGTTCAGAGATGCAAGATGATGTTGGTTATGGAAATTATCCACAAAATCAAGAGCCACCGCAACAAAACATTTAGTTCGTTTGGTTTTGTACCGTTCAGGTTCGTTTGGTTACAGTTACATTTTACTCATGTTTTTTTATCAACATTACAATCATGCTGCATCCTTTTAGAAAGTAAGTGATTAGCCCTTCTCCCTCTTCCTCCTTGGTAGGAAGTGGTTCCTAGAGAAGATGTGTAGTTCTTGCTTCCTTTACAAAAGTTCTTAGCTTTCAATTCCAAGCCTCCTTGTAACTAGAATTAGAATGACCAAATAAATATTTTTAGCTACTGCCACTTTTAATTGTTATTTAACTTGTAGATAGTTATTTTTGTTACAAGTGTAGCAGTGTTTCATTAGTTAATGCTGATGTTTCTCCCTTTCACATGTGACTTAGAATAGAAGTACAATACAAGGTGCTAAAAAGCAAGAATTTATTATAAAAGAGATTTTTCTTTGGTTGTTGTCTTGTTGATCTCAAATTCATTATTACCTTCTGATTTCTCAGTTGCAATCCTTTTTTTTTACAAATTTGAGAAGGAGCTGATCGTTGTTGTAGGAAAAAGAAAAGGAGCTGATGGTTTTAAGTAATTATGGAACCTTATTTTCATGCTCTTGTTACTAGTTTTAAGTAGTTATGAGCGGTTCGTTGTTGTAGCAATGAATGATGACTTGCAACTGTTACTAGTTTCATTTGGTACTGGTCAAGTAAATAAAAAGTCAGGTATATATTTTGGCTTCTAAATTTGGTAATTAAGTATCTAGTTAATGTGATTTCATGTTTATTGGTTAATATTTCCATTTAAGGTTTAAATATTATCAAAGTTGTTGAATTTACTATTTAAGGAACATTACTTTGCAAGTTCATTAACGAGCCACTTTATTTAATTTGTTGCCTTCTTAATGGAAGGATAAGTGGTCTAAGTCATATTCGTATGGAATTCTGATTCATTTTTATCTTTGCCTGGCTCAACTAACCAGGCTCATTCCATTTTTTGAAGAAATAGTGAACAAGAAGATGGTATTGATAATAGAGAAAAGTGAAATACAACTCAACTTCAAAAATATGACTAACTAGGACCCAATACTAGACGTGTAGGACAAAACTTATTTGAATCAACCACACCTTCTATGTATATTTGAGAAGCAATAAAATTAGAGCAAATCATATTCCACTCACAGTAGCAACCTTAAACACAATGTGCATTACACCACAAATACGTACAACGGTACAAAACGTTCAATTGATGTCCATCTTAACATATATAATATTGTAAACCACAAATTATACACTACATACATAACGTGTTGGTTAGATAATAAAAATTATCAAAATTACAACCGATTTAATAACATTAACAACAACACCGCATACATAACATTTACAATTATGATAAATCGCACAGTTAGTTGTAATTGACGCATTTCAATTTTCACCCATGCTAATTCGTTGGAGTCATTAGTATTCGTTGGATGAGTTGTTACATTTAAATGCTCGGATGTGTCCATTTGCAACCTCCCTTGATTATGCAACACTCGAACATATTCGTCATACCAACTGATGAAGTTACCACATTGCTGCATATTTTGGGACACAATAAATTTATTCACTTGTGTAAAACGAACAAATATACAAAAATTACAATAAATAAATACATATCATTCTTGGGCAAGAATAATAGTGTCTACCCGGATTCTTTTCCGGCATTGACAGTTTTACTATACAAGGGCCCGTACCACAACGACATATGAACGGAGGCCATACGAATGTAGCAGTAGACGAATTTGATGACATATTTTCTATCAGACAGACACGAGCTTCACTCAGACTTAACATGGTACAATCAAGTAACACACATGTATAGCTGGAAACAACTTGAAAAGTCATATTCATATTTACATTCACCTTGGGATTAAAAATACAACCAAAAAATGAAGATAGAAGTCATATAAAAAATGTTTACTCCAGCTTAGTATTTTGTAGCTTCTGAATTAACCCAACATTTGTTTTTTTTATTTTACTCCAGCTTAGTATTTTGCAAGAATATTAAACTGTAAAATCCAAAGCTTCCCAAAAAGCAAGTGGGTTTAATGTGAAATGAGTAACAAGGTCAACTTTCTAAGAAAATCAGTGGGAGCAGAAACTCTCTATAAAGCAGCCTGATTCTTTATAGATAGAAAGCAAGAAATTATTTTTGGTAATCATTTTTAGTAGTCCACAATATTGCTTAATTATAGCATAAAAAGAATATTTTCAGTGGCAAATCAAAAATGTATTCATTACCCTTTTACCAAAATAAATGAAAGTTCTTGTTTTGTCAAACTTTTATTTTTCTCTGCTTTTCCCAGAAAAATTGAAGCATAAATGTTCTTCTTCAAAGTGTAAGCACCCAAATTACAAATTCATGTAATAATTCATAGAAAGAAATATATGTTTAAAAAAAAGAACCCCACAAAATGTAATTATACAGAGAAATGTAGAGATTTTCAGGAACTTACAAGAGAGAGAAATTGATAGTTTTTCTAGCACTATCTGGACAAAAATTTGCGAGCTTCACTTTCTGGGTTTTTCAACTTTTTCCAAAAAAATTTCAACTTCTCAACCAATTAGTAATACCCATCTTAATACTAAAGAAGAATTTTTAAAGAACAAACCCTAGATTTTGAAAGTTATGGAGCTTTACCTTCCCTTCCGTTTGCTATGGTTTCGAGCTCAGACCTTCGTACGAGAGAGATGGAAGCAGTTTGAGGAGAGAGAAAGGAGTCTTCCGTTTGCTATCTGATAATCGTGTGAGAGAGGGATGGAAGCAGAAGAGAGAAATGAGTCGTAGATTTTTCTCAGAGCAATGGAGCAGAGGTTCTATTTGGCTTGCCCAATTTTGATCCTGCGTATTTTACCCCAATTTAACCCGTACCGCTCGACCCGCGTGTTTTTGGCCCAATTCGTTTTTAATCCGCTTGTTTAGTTCGCTTTAGAAGGATTTCGATATATATATATATATATATATATATATATATATATATATATATATATATATATATATATTATAAGCAATTATACTATTTTAAAATAGTATAGCAATGAAGTTTATTAAAATAGTATAATTCAGTTTGAATATATATATATATATATATATATATATATATATATATATGTGTGTGTGTGTGTGTGTGTGTGTGAATTAAAGAAAAGAAAGTTTCAAATCTGAAAAATCTTACAGTGTGCTTTAAAGAAGACTTTAGACTGCTTTTGGAGCTTGAAAACTCAGTTTACACCGCTTAAAATTTGATATGTTGTAGTATATATGTATACAAGTGTTTAGAAAGAAGAATATTGAAGTTTGGAACAATATAGGAGGGGTTAAGAACTGAAATGGACAGAGTTTTCTCTCCTTTTCTTTTAGTTTTCTTTTTTGGTTGAAGGGAGGTCTTTTTTGATCAAAATAGTCATGGGTCTACCTGCGGTTGCCCAGGTGGGCCCGGGGCCCTTGGGTCCTAGCATCTCAAAGTACGTGCACTCGAAACAATGCACAGCCTGCTTAAACTTTCATAACTTTCAATCCAGGAGTCTGATGGAGGCGTGTCATACCATTCCAAAAAGCTCTTTCCAAGAGCTACACACTAACATAGGGCTTGCCCTTTTCTGAATCCGGAAAGATGGGTCCATGACCGAAATGACATCTTTGGGTCTTCGCAGGCAATCCGTTGAGCTGTTTTGCGTAGTTTGCGCTCGAAAGTTCTACAATGACTTTTTGTGATCCTATTTGCAGCTATATTAGGTTTGTTGAAGTTGACTTGTCAGAATGACCGTTTTACCCTTTTGAGGGTTGTCTCCAAGGTTGACGGGACTTTTGACTTTCCTTCGGGGTTATCTCTAGGGTTTGATTGTTGCCAACTTTTTTTTTCCTTAGGGTTGATCTCTAAGGTTGATTTGATGTTCCACAGGGATGTCTCCGTGGTTAGATTTGATATTGTAGTCCTCCAAGGTTATGTCTGGAGTGTGAAAAAGATGTTTTTTCCCTCCTGCATAGTTAATAACAGAAAAAAAAACGAAATTTTGAATGTTTACATATATATATATATATATATAATTATTCCTCAAATAGTTTCCTTTTTGGGTAAGATTTCACAATAGTTGAAAATCATTAAAATCTTTGGATCCGGTTAACATGAAGTTTATTTTTTGATAAGTTGGTCAATTGACTAATAGAATGCTGACACACATAGAGTATCGCCTGCGTGTCAGTACTCTATTGGTCATCTTTAACTAAGATTTTACTTATTTTTTTATTTTAATGAAAGTTGGTTGGTGGAGAGGGAGGGACAGACATCACACATCCAATCTTATCATCATGTTTGTGTCAAATTATTGTAGAGCATAATTTATTTTGTTTTAACGTTATAATGAAATATAATATATATAGAAGCGTTGAAACTTGAAAGTTAGACCATTTTTATCAGCTCGCACCTTGAATTGTAGTATGCCATGTAGTCAAGTCATGTACACTATATATATATATATATATATATATATATATATATATATATATATATATATTATGGATCCGGTTATGATAAAATCTTAACACTTTTAATTATTACAAAATTTATAATTTTTTATTACATTTGTTGCATTTTATTTAAGCGTCTTGTTTGTAAATCAGTACATGTATAACATTTACTATAATTAATACGAACAAAATTATAGAAATTTATAGTGATAAAAAAAATATGACAATTTTATCCTAATCATATTTTAATACTATTTTCGATTCGAATTATAAGATTAATATCGATTGTTGAAAAATTAATTTCAAACACTTTTAAATTCAAAATCGACATTTGAATTTATTTAATTTATATCGATTCGATTATGAATATCATAAATTACTTAAAAGGTATTACTAATTATAAAATTTATTATTTTAAAATTTAAATTAATTATGTCAATTTTAAATTTAAAAATATTTTAAAAATATTAATAATTATTTTATAATTTGAAATGGAGAAAATATTATATTGATGGAGTATTATGCACAGTAAAAGTTGGCCCCATTTGGAAAGATAATTAAATTCCAGCGGGCATTAAATTGATTTAATAACATGCCAGCCAGTCCACAGTAAAGGGCCACCCAAGTGACATGAAATGCTTCTCCCTCCAAAATACTGATAAGTTCAAACATAGGGAAGATAAGGCTTTTTGTGCGAAAGTGTGATAGTAACGGGAGCTTAAATATATATTTTACTATATAAATAAATATATGTTTAAATATATTTTTCTCACAGAACCCGACCTCAATTTATAAATATATCATTGGACTAAAAAAAAATTTATTCACTTCATTGAATTATAACTTTTTTATAAAATGTTACAAATTCTATCCAAATCAATTGACTTTTAACGATAAAAGCATAAAATTTATTTTATTCAGTTTATCCATGTGTACAAACCAAATAATAGCCACATAATACTTGAGGGTCCATATAGTTGTCTATGTGGTTGCCAAAGTGGTAAATATATCATAATAATTAAAAAATTGTAATAAGAAAAATAATTAAATAAAATAAAAAAATTAATTAATTAATTAAGAAAATTTTCACAAAAGCTACATAATAACCTTTTTTTATGGAATGAAGAGTGTATTAAACAAATTAATTACCTAAAAAAATTAAAAATTAAACTAATTAACTAAAAAAATTATACAAAACCAATCATTTAACAAATCCAAAAAATAATTCTCCCACTTAAATTCGCTCCCTTTTACTCCAAAAATTTATTTATTAGATCTCATTTTTGCAATTAACATTAACACATCCAAAAAAACTGGCAGAGACGTAAGGAGAGACCAAGGGACGTTCGATCCAGACATCACTTGGACGTCTGTCATCCTCAATTTCGACGGCGGTACCACGACGGCTCCGTCCATCAATGGCGGCGCCTCCACTGAGTGCACCGCTGGTCTGCTCACTATCCCCAAATTCCAATTCGCTACTGAATCATGAATTATATATACCTAATTATGAGTATATATATATATATATGTGTAACTCGAACCCTAATTGAAGAATTTGAAGAGATGAAAGGGGGAAAATGATTAGAGAGAAGAGTATGAAGCTAATTAGAATTTAATCGAAGATTGAGGATGCGATATGTGAGTAGCGTGTATGTATTGCTAGCTATGAGATGAAAATTATATCATGAAATGTACCTTCCATATCTGAAACAGCTTGCCATGAGGATCTGGAATTTGCCTAAAGATGGAGAAGAAGAGCTGTTGTAGTTTTTAATATAAATAAATACATTTAATTTGGATTTGTGGTGAAGATGATGATGAATTAATTTGGATTTCAGCTACTCCCGGTTACGAATCTGGGTTATTGGAGTTTTAGAAATTGGTTGCTTTGATTTTGATTAGTTTCAGATATTTGATTTCGAATTATGTTGGATTTGGATTTCTGATGAAGAAGATGATGAATTAGATTTGGATTTCGGCTACTGGAAGGCCACCGATCAAACGGCTGATGGTCTCTTTTTTATAAATTTGTTGTCTTTTTAATATGCTAATTACCCATGTAAGCATCCGACATGGTGCCGTATAGATTTTTCATTAACATTTAACACCCGTAAACGGAAATTCAATATTTTGTAAAAAAAAGAGCTTTTAGGTTTTCTTTGGTAGATATAAAATAGGGACAATTACATATTCTATTACATTTTTAAAAATAATTACAACAATAGTGTTCTCATAAAAATTTTACACAACTAATACACTTCCATATTTATTTACAATACTAGTGCAATACTTAATTACAAAAAGAGTGTAATCTTATCCCTTTAATTACGCTTGCGATTTTTCTCCCATCTCTCCCACAATTTTCTCCCCATCTCCCACGCGATTTTCTCCAACTCCATTTTTGTTTCCTTCTTCTCCTCCTCCGCCTCCTCCTCCTCTGTCTAACCCTCCCACCCTCACGCCTCCCGCCTCCCTCCTCCCTCCTCCGCCTCCCTCCTCCCGCATTAGGTTTGTAATATTAAAACGCAATCAAATTGTAAAAAAAATGCGAGCGTGTAAAATCGAGTTTAAAAATTTTACAAACCATATACCCTGGGATCACCCTTTATGCACAATTATTAATTAAGCGAAAAGATAAAGAATAAAATCATACCCTTGAAGATCGAGCTTCGCCGGTCTGTTCACACTCCAAAATCCTTTTCGCGTTCAACTTGAATCCACGAGGGGTTTTGTTCCTTCCTTTGATCGATGTTAGCCACCCATATGTTTGGGCCTCAGAGGTGATCAAGAAAGAAAAAGATTCAAGAAGATGGTGTATTGGCTCAAACCCTAGTTTTTCTTATCTCTATAGAAAAAGGCGTCTTCTCCAACAAATTGGAATTATTACGTAGTTGTCAAAGTCAACAACCCATCAACACCCATAATAAGACTCTCTCTTATTTATAGATGTGGGCAACCCATCTTAACAAATTAAGGAATTGGGTTTATTTAATTAATTAAATTCTTTTAATTAATTAAGCTCCTAATCTTATTAGGGATAATTAATTAAACTCCTTTAACTAATTTTCCTTCCTAATCCAATTAGGAATAAATGAAATACTTATATTAAATTAATTCCTAAACTCTTTTAGAAATTAAAATAATAATAATTGTAATAATATTAATAAGACTCCTCTTATTAATTTATATTTAATATTTCTAAAATATTAAATAATAATATTAAGCTATTTAATTTATTCTATCACCATAGATTAAATTAAATATACTTAACTATATTATTACGATTATGCCATTAACTTCTTAAATAATTATTCTTCCTTTTATTGTGTGTGTGATACTTTAGGTTTCCGTATTAAACCTAGGTTGTGAATAAATCAATTAGAACAATTCTAATCTTATTTAAATAAATAAATTAAACAATTAATTTATTTAAATAAATAATATTTATTCTACTGATGGGATAAGCCTTCCTAGCGATCGGCGACTTTTCAGGATAATATAGATTTCAACATTAATCATTAAAGAACCTTTGAGTAAATAGTTAAATGCACAATTCAATCCTTCCACCATCTGATGTCCCAATTAAATATAAGGCGTGGAATTCTTGTCAAGTCTTATTTTATTTAATTATATATATTTCGATCCTTAAATGCATGACTCGAATAATGCAAATTAGAAACTCCTTTTCTAATTTCATTACACTTAACCCGAGGACTCTTTGGGTTGTCATTTATCGAATCACATAGGACATTCTCTTCTTTTATTAGAAGTGGTAGATTCTTTATTGATCATACATTATCTCCATACTGACTTATTATACCCAAGCATACCCTTTGATATACCCTAAGGGTCTTAAGGAATAAGTCAAAGTATAACTCATCATACACAAGATCTTATGATGATCTCAAGTCAAGGATTACTTATCTACTACTATCACTACAGAATTCCTATTGACGAAAAGTAAATAAAACTCCATTAGGTATTCCTTAGCGAGCCACGTTCGGTGAACTTATTCTCTAATAAGCACCTACATACTTGCTTTAGTGTCTCCACACAAATGATCGTGAGATCAATCATCCTCATCCGATGATGAGCAAGTTAACGTATGTACCAATCTATCCGGATTCACTAATCCCCGATTTAGTAATCGATGATTGGGAACTATTTTAGTTTTTAAGCTTTCTAAGAATTTAGATCTCATTAGAATGATCATCATCATTATTCTAAAAGCATTGCTTAAAACTATGGGTTTATCACATATTATAAAACGACATCATGTAGATAATAAAAGCCTTTAATAAATTAATACTTTTTATTAATAAATGAATAAGATTATTTACAAAGTATATGCTTTATCATCAAACATGATTGGCTTGTGTGCATACTACTTTCGATCTCCCACTTGCACTAAAGTCGATCGTAATGGTATCTTATCTCTTCTTCTTCTCTACTAAGTGGCGATTATCCTGGCATTGGATAAGCTTTAGTTAATGGATATGTAATGTTGTTCATGAGTCCACTTTATATCTATAGTGATTTCCCATCTTCAATGATTCTAATAATCAAATGAAAGTGCCACTGACACATGTTTAGATCGAAGATGAGACTTAGGAACTATTCCTAGTTACGTAATGAACTTTTAATCCAAACAATCAACTTGAAGCTTCATTTATAGCTATATACTTTGTCTTTATCACTAAACCAACAACTCTTTCTTTGTTTGGAACCTTTCAATTCTTTGCACCCTTTATTCAAGATAACGCTTTACCTTAAAGTGGATTTTACGTCATATTGGTGCATCTGAAAAACTTGAGTCTGTTAAGCCCTCTAGTTTTAATTTAGACCCACCATGAATATGATCACATCCTTAGTCTTAGGTTAAGCACTTTAAGATGTTTTTCTTTGTCTTACGGTGATCTTCTCGAGAATATGGTGATCAACATCGGTCTCGTACATTTCATTACATACATGATTGTCACTCATGCAATCTCTCTTCTTTGGAGTCATGGGGACTATTAAGAGAGATACACTCCATAGCTCATCAACATGAGACATCTCTTGGAGTTTGCCATGCTAAGCGACTTTAGCATCAAATGAATATCGTTCCTTGGGTTAAGTCGAGCATCCTCTTGAATCTATCTATATAGATTTATATCCCCAATTAAGATACTCTTCCAAATCATTCATGGAGGAATGTTTAGACAATTTTATCTTTACTAATTGTAGCATTGGTATGTCATTCCTTATCAAGTAGTATATCGATATATAGTACTAGGAATGTCACGATGCTCCAATTTGACCCTTTTGTACACACTAGGTTCATTCTTATTTTGATAAAATCAAACTCTTTTGATTGCCTCATCAAAACGAATGTTCCATATTTGAGAAACTTGCTTGATCCATTTCTACGAGTGTCACAATACTTACCTCATCGTATATAGCTGGATCAACATCTTCTATGATGTATACCTCATCATCATCATCCATGATGAATCCATACCTCTAGGTATCTTGATACTTATTCGATTTTCTGATTCGGTTGTGAGTACAATAGAATTCATCTCTGAGGTTCCTCTTATTTGACTTATAGTATTTTGTGGTTCTTGAACTCTTCAAGATCTATTATCCTCCCACTAGCCCTTTCAATGATAAACACCTTTATCTTAGAAGGAAGCGTGTTTTATAATAAACACCTTTTTTAAGTAGAATTATAGAACATATACCTAAACTTACTTTAGGATGTCCCACAAATCGACACTTATAAAATCTTGTCCCAAGCTTATCCTTTGAAACCTTTTCACATAAGTTGGACAACCCTTTATCTTAACATACTTAAGATTAGGAATCCTCCTGTCCATAACTTTTATGGAGTCTTGAAATTTGGATTTTGAGGTTACCTTTTTCGTAGATATGTAGCCATTTCTAGGACATGACCACTGAGGGATCTTTGGAATGTCGGTAAAATCATTATGGACCGCACTATGTCCAGCAGTACGATTTTTCATTTAGATACATCAATCAATTATTGCATATCGGGATGTGTCCATTATGAGAAAACCATTTGAGATGATCTAGAAACTTATTGCACAAGTATTTATTCCTTGATCTAATCGAAGAATCTTAATACTTTGCCAATTTGTTTCACTTTTGAATTCTTTGAACCTTTGAATAATTAGCACTTGTATTTCAAGAAATACACACATTCAACTCTTTGAATGACCATCTCCTTTTCTTATACTAATTTTTCAATATGCAAAATTATTTTCATGTAAGTCAGTATACAAAATTTATTAAGTAATCTTTCGGTTCTATCTGAAACATTATTATTATAAATAGAACAACAATTGTTCTTAATTATAATACCAAAGATTTCATTGTCCAACAATAAAATGGAAATAATATTTCTAACAAGAACTGAAATACAATAACAACTTATTGACTTAATAGATTTTCCCATAGGCATTGCTAAACTATAAGTTTCTATGGCTAATGTAGCAACCTTTGTTACATTTCCCGCACATAGGATTACTTACCTTGTTTAACTTTCTACTTCTGCTTGGTCCCTTCATAAATCTATATTTATGATAACCAAAGTCGATATCAATATCCAAGTAGAACCTTAACTTAAGAAAAATTTATTTCAATCATGAACAAAAGCGTATTATGTAGAAACTTCACTAAGCTTCTTTGGTTAGCCTCTGCAAGATGCTTCATGATTTCTTTCAGGTGTCCGAGCTTATTGCGGTGGAAGCAAACTCATTTGCTATCCATATCGGTTTTGTTCTTATTATCCTTTGTTTATGCCTTTTCATTTACCTTCTTTGAATCGTTCTTCTTTTAGGAAGATCCTTTGGCCCCTACCGGTGAAGACTTGATCTTTCTTGGTTGGAAAGTGACTCTCAACATTTTCAATATGTTAAGCAAATCGGTGAGGCGATATCTAGCTTGTTCATATGAAAAATTCACAACAATTGTGAAAGGAGTCGGGAGTGAGTGCAAGATCAAATCTTGGCTCAACTCTCCATCCATGACAAAACCGGTTGTCTAATTGATCAATCAAATTGATTATGTTAAGAACTTTTTATGCGTACTATAGTGCATTGGCCATTCTAGATCGGAAGAGCTCCTTAGATGTCGATATCTATCGGGCCCTACTTTCCTCACCATCAACTACTTGATGTGCGGGAATATAGTAGAAGCATCCATAGTTTCATCTTGTATTTGAAGCTCGTTACTTCGTGGATGCGAGCATGATGCATTGAGCTAGCTGTGCATCATCTTGCCACTTTCTAAAAGTAGCAATCTCTTCCTCGGAGGCATTATGCGCAACCATTGCGAGGATAGGCGTATTAAGGGATAAGATAGCTTTTGACTATGAGAACTATTCTCAAATTCCTTAACCAATCCAGTTTAATTGATCGGTTAATTTAGCATCTAATATGCTTCCTTGATGATAGTAATTTTAGACATTGTAAAATTACGTAAATGAATTTGTAATTAACAACATTTTAACATACATTCTTTTATTAATTACCAAAATAATTTAGGTCTTGTTTTAAATTGGTATCTCCACTATTTTCTTCAAACTATATTACCCTCACTTATATAGTTAAATAAAATCTAATTAAAGATTTGCTAGTGAGAATAAGGATCCCATTTCAAATGTATATAGCCTTGTGGTGACACAACAAACTATATATAAATAAATAGGTAAACAACTTTTTGTCAATTACATCAACTATGCAACTCCTTGTCTTTTTTTGCCTCTTAGATTATTTTGATCAGTGGTGGCACATCCGAATCAAAATTATCCAAGTTAAGTCCGAACCTAGCACTCCATATATTCAAAAAAGAAAAATATCATCCTTGTGGTGACCTGACAAAATAATATTGTTCAATTTTCTTTATAAGCATCAAATGTGATAAATTAACATCTTAAATACTTAATACTTGCCTTGTGGTGACACAACAAACTCATATTAAATATTTAATACTCTATTAATTTTATCATGTTAGAAAGGCTGCGTTCGATATTCCAAATATCTTTGAGCGCTTAGGACTTAATATAAAAATTGAGAGGTTTGTTATTAATTTGTCTCATCTTTGTTAAGCGGCATTGCGTATATATATATAAATCGCGTATATTAATGAACATGCGAAGCATGTTTGCATAATATATAATATATATCGATATCGCATGCACATATAGAATACTATATTCTACCCGGATTGATTATGGACTTTTATTCTAGTTTGGTTCACTTAGAGCCACCAAGTGAACTAAAAGGTCAAACCCTAGGGGTAAGAAATAATATTTAAATATAACTATTACATTTAAAACGGGCTCCATTACAAACGGGTCTTCACGCTTCTTGCTCCTTGATCTCCAATTTTTAAAATTAATTCTAACTATTCATATTACAAAACTATTTAAAATAAATAGAAACCTTGATCGTGATCGAGGGAAGTACATAGAGGGGAATAGAATTTACATTAAGAAAAATTAGAGAAGGCAGTCTTGCAGACCCATTTAATAAAACTCATTCATTATGTATCCAACTAAAATAAAATTCAATCACATTTAATTCGATAATTCATAATCAATCCCATTTATTATCATACATCATCATATGCATCAATAAATAACATTCATCCTATGAATAATAAACATTTAATATATATATTGATAGCATTTAATGGGCAAATTTAGTTAGTATAAAATCTATTTTTGAATCAAAATAAACTCCTTTATTTTAATCCAAATTTAAATCAAAATAAAACTATTTTATTTTAATTTATCCAATTTTGAATAAAATAAACTATTTTATTTTAATCAAAATCTTTAATTAAAATAAACTCCTTTATTTTAATCAATTATGGAATCCAATTCCATATATATAAAAATCTTTAATTAAAATAAACTCTTTTATTTTAATTAATTATGAAATCGATTCCATGTATAAAAAAAAAATCTTTTATTAAGGAAATACGGATATTCTTTCCGCATTCACAAATAAACTCCTTTATTTTGAATAATATGAAATCTTATTTCATATTTAAATAAACTCCTTTATTTAAGGAAACATGGATTCTCTTTCCTATTCACAAATAAACTCCTTTATTTTAGAAAAAATAAAATCCAATTTCAACTCCAATTAGTTATCATGGAATCCAATTCCAACTCTAATTAGTTAGCATGAAATTCTAATTTTAAAATTAAAATAAACCTTTTATTTTAAGATTAAAATAAACCTTTTATTTTAAAATTAAAATAAACTTTTATTTTAAGATTAAAATAATTATATATATATATAATATTCAATTTTAAAATTAAAATAAACTCTTTTATTTCAATATTAAAATAAACCTTTTATTTTAAGATTAAAATAAATGTTTTATTTTAATTATAAAATAATTAAAAATATTATATATATATATATTATTCCGTTAATATATATATATAAATACATAATAACGTTAATTATATATATATATATATGCTTGAAATCCGTGCACCTTCCTAATTTGAAATCCGTAAATCATGATCTGTTAACTTTGAAAAAAAAAAAATGCCGGTTTTTCTTTTTAATTTCCGTGCCTCAGCTTTTCATGTCCACGAATTCTGTTTTTTTTTTTTTTTTTTTTTTTCGTGAAACAACTGGCCTTGAAAACCGTTCCTGGCCTCCTATTCTTGCTGTTAACTTCCATGTATTCGGTAATTATAATAAAAAAAAAGGATTCCGGATTTTTTTTTTTTTTTTAAATTTTATACAATAAAATTATGCCCAATTAAATTGTTCTAAACACATATCAATATACAAATCAAATACGAACAATTAATAATTTACATAAAGGTTTGGCTCACGATGCATCATTAGGTTTGTAATATTCAAGAAACTTGATCAAATTGCAAAAAAAAATGGAAGCGTGTAAAATCGAGTTTAAAAATTTTACAAACCATATACCCGGATCACCCTTTATGCACAATTATTAATTAAGCGAAAAGATAAAGAATAAAATCATACCCTTGAAGATCGAGCTTCCTCAGTACAAGTTCACCTCCAAATCCTTTCGCGTTCAACTTGAATCCACCAGGGGTTTTGTTCCTTCCTTTGATCGGCGTTAGCCACCCATATGTTTGGCCTCAGGGTGATCCACCAAGAAAGAAAAAGATTCAAGAAGATGGTGTATTGGCTCAAACCCTAGTTTTTCCTATCTCTATAGAAAAAGGGCAAAGTCAAAGTTAACAACCCATCAACACCCATAATAAGACTCCTCTTATTTATAGATGTGGGCAACCCATCTTAACAATTAAGGAATTGGGTTTTATTTAATTAATTAAATTCTTTTAATTAATTAAGCTCCCTAATCTTATTAGGGATAATTAATTAAACTCCTTTAACTAATTTTTCTTCTAATCAATTAGGAATAAATGAAAGTACTTATATTAAATTAATTCCTAAACTCTTTTAGAAATTAAAATAATAATAATTGTAATAATATTAATAAGACTCCTCTTATTAATTTATATTTAATATTTCTAAAATATTAAATAATAAATATTAAGCTATTTAATTTATTACATCACCGTAGATTAAATTAAATATACTTAAATATATTATTACGATTATGCCATTAACTTCTTAAATAATTATTCTTCCTTTTATGGTGTGACCCTTTAGGTTCTCCATATTAATAGGTTGTGAATAAATCAATTAGAACAATTCTAATCTTATTTAAATAAATAAATTAAATAATTAATTTATTTAAATAAATAATATTTATTCTCTGATAGGGATAAGCCTCCCAGCGATCAACGACTTTCCGGATAATATAGATTTTAACATTAATCATTAAAGAACCTTTGAGTAAATAGTTCTTCAAATACAATTCAATCCTTCCACCATACAATGTCCCAATTAAATATAAGGCATGGAATTCTTTGTCAAGTCTTATTTTATTTAATTATATGTATTTCGATCCTTAAATGCACAACTCTAAATAATGCAAATTAGAAACTCCTTTCTAATTTCATTACGCCGCCAAGGACTCTTGGGTTGTCATTTATCGAATCACATATGACATTTCTCTTCTTTTATTAGAAGTGGTAGATTCTTTATTGATCATACATTATCTCACGTATACAACTTATTATACCCAAGCATACCCTTTGATATACCCTAATGGTCTTAAGGAATAAGTCAAAGTATAACTCATCATACACGAGATACTATGATGATCTCAAGTCCAAGGATTACTTATCTACTATCACTACGAGAATTCCTATTGTGGTGAAATAAAACTCCATTAGGTATTCCTTAGCGAGCCGCGTTCGATTGAACTTATTCTCTAATAAGCACCTACATACTTACTTTAGTGTCTCCACACAAATGATCGTGAGATCAATTATCCTCATCGATGAGCAAGCAACGTATGTACCAATCTATCCAGGATTCACTAATCCCAATTTAGTAATCGATGATTGAGAACTATTTTAGTTTTAAGCTTTCTAAGAATTTAGATCTCATTAGAATGATCATCATCATTATTCTAAAAGCATTGCTTAAAACTATGGGTTTATCACATATTATAAAAACGACATCATGTAGATAATAAAAGCCTTTAATAAATTAATACTTTTTATTAATAAATGAATAAGATTGTTACAAAGTATATGCTTTATCATCAAACATGATTGGCTTGTGTGCATACTACTTTCACCTCCGCCTCCTTCCCTCCTCCTCCTCCTTCCTCCTCCGCCTCCCTCCTCCCCTCCTCCCCTGACTCCGCCTCCACCTCCTCCGCTCCCTCCTCCCCACCCCCTCCCTTTCCTCCCCCCCTCCTCCCTCCTCCCCTCCTCCTCCGCCTCCCCTCCTCCCCTCCTCCGCCTCCACCTCCTCCCGCCTCCTCCCCCCCCCCTCCCTCTCCTCCCCCCTTTCTCCTCCCTCTGCCCCCTCCTCCCGCCCCGCCTCACCACCTCCTCCCTCTGCCTCCCCTTCCTCCCGTGATCCCCTCCTCCGCCTCCTTTCTCCTCCCCTCTTCCCGCCTTCTTTCTCCTCCACCCTCCTCCTCCCGCTCCTCCTCTCCTCGATCCCTCCGCCTCCCACCGCCACCGGTCCATTCTTTATTTTCACTAGTAACGAAATCTTCCGATAAGGTAACCAATTTAGTTTTATTAGGTTCTTAATTTATTTTGGATGTGATGCGGTTGGTAATCAAACTTCATGTAGTTGGTTACCAAATCATTTGATAAGGTAACCAATTCAGGTTTTATTAGTTTACTAATATATTTTGAATGTGATGCGGTTAGTAACCAAAATTTATGCTATGATTGGTTACTAAACCTTCCGATAAGGTAACCAATTTAGTTTATTAGGTTACTAATTTATTTTGGATGTGATGCAATTGGTAACCAAATTTCATATAGTTGGTTACAAAACCATTTGATAAAGGTAACCAATTCGGTTTTATTTGATTACCAATTTTATTTTAAATGTGATGCGATTCTTAGTCAAAATTAGTATAAAAGTAACCATTTCAATTTTGTGGGTAACCAAATCGTCAAAAGAAATTGAATAGCAACTCATGCGATGGCGATGTGGTGTGGCGGCGTGATATGGCGAGAGAGGAGGATGATGAACATTAACTCCTTCATAATTTTTTATTTTAATTTTCTCATTTTGATTTGAATTTTGAAACATGGATTTGAAATTGTTGTTAGAGACAAGATTTGAATTTGAATTTGAATTATTAGTTATCCTTGATTTTAGGTTTCCTTATTAATGTGAATTATACTATTTTTGTAATAATTACATTCTTTTTGTAATTATTTAGTTGATGCACTTTTCTTGTAATTACTTTCTATTTGTTGTATACTTATGTAAAGGACCCTATAAAATATTGTATTTACGAACCATTCGCCTTTAATGTAATTTTGATCAGTGTTTTAAAATTTGGATCGACAATGATTCAAACCCAGTAAAAATTAAGCTGGTCCATATACTCAAATCGGTTTGGACCAAAACCCAGTGGTTTAGTTGATCACCGGTCCAATTGGTAAACCCAGTTAATTGACCTAGTTGACCTGGTTTTTAAATTTTTTTTACCAAAAAAATTTTAATATTAAAATTAACCACTTTTATTAATATTGTAACTCATCTTTATTATATCTTAATTAATAAAAAAATGAGATTTTTAAATTTTTTATTAATTACTAATAATATATATTTTTATATATTAATAACGTCACTGGATCAATAACAGTTTGACTATTAATTGATAAGTGACTCATCCACTCGGTATCTTTTTCGATTCGATGAACGGTTGGATTATAAAAACCTCGATTTTGATCTAAACATTAGAACAATTCATATGGAGTTATGTGAGACCAAACGTTATAATCTAGTGATAGAAGTATCTTTTTTTATTTTGTAATGTTATAGGTTCGAGTCTGTTCAGATTCTTAATCCCACTAATTTGATTATCATTAACCAATGACATAAAATTATTGTCATGTAGGTAAATTTAAGAAAAAACCTAAATATTTGAGTTGTAGTAACATATTATATAATTATTATGGTAAAAGTGTGTAATTAACCTACTAGATTTGAAATTCCTGATTTTCTTTAAAATTATTTATTACTTTTGGATGTTACAGGTTAGTTTTATTCTGGAGATGTTATTTATCAATTATATATATATAAAAAAAATATATAAACAACTGTGTAGTATATTGTCGTTTATGGCGACGGATTTTTTTTTACTATGACGGTCGGCCATCAATAGCCATAGATATTACAGTCTATAATGACGGTTCGGCGTCGTCGTATAGTCAAAAAAATTTTGCTAAAAGACGAATGCTTCAGATTGAATGTATATAAATATAATTTGTATATATATATATATATATATATATATATATATACATATGTCTATGTATATATACTATTGAATCTATTCCCTCTTCGTAGATCTCCACCACTCAATTTGTAGACCCCATAAATTGGATGGACAGTCTTCCACAAAGTGGACAAAATTATATGGCTTTTCACCAGTCAAATGAAATGGAGCATATATGGTGATGAAACATAGCTAAGAATTCACTAAAATTATTCAATTTTGGCTGTCACAAATTATCAGAGTTAGGGATTACTACTTATATAATATTGGGTTTACAACTACAATGATGATGATTATATGCACAACAATATTACTGTGGAAATTAAAGTCAAACACGAGATATTATATATATATATATATAAAATATATTTCAAGGACTTATTTATCTCTAATATCATGCATATCTTTAATGAGCGTAGATGTATCGACGAGTTGATTAAAATCATTATATCGATCAACAAATCGTTTAACTTTTAACGACGGATAATATATATCGACGGATCTCTGATATAGCGAACCCGGTCCGTCGCTAAAAAGAGTATACAAGGTATGTAGGATAAATGAGTATACTTTTGATCATTTATATATATATATATATATATATAATATATCTAATAAAATACAAATGATTTTGAATTTTCCGCTCACTCAATAAATCATCTGGGCCGTCCAAAGTTTGGGATAAATCCCACCATCCATCTATCTAATAAAATACAAATAATTTTGAATTTTCCGTCCACTCAATAAATCATTTGGACCGTTCAAAATTTTCGGATAAATTCCACCGTCCATACAGTGCCGGAGACACGGAACACATCTAGTATATATATATTGGACAGTTCAATTATTATATGTTGATTTGAAATTAGAAGCTTCTTTAGTAGGACCCTACTTAAAAGGTATTCATGTGATGCTGGCAAATTGGAGTAGCTAATTGTCCCCTCATTATAAGTAATATTCACACACAGATCCATATAACATGGGAGCCAAAGTCCAAACATATTCTCCATTTTTTTCTGATAATTGCAAATAATTAAACTTAGATTGTGTGTCATGTGACAAATTTTGTTATCTTAATTGAAAAAATATTGAATAAAATGTTAGAAATCTTGAGTTATCAATGTTTGTTTATAAGTCCACTACGACATCATAAATTTACATGGTAAAACATGAAAAATATATATTTTATTGTGATGAGAAAGATAAATTTATCATAAAAAATAACTTACTCTTGATGTGATAAATAATTACCCTATTTTAACATGAAATATCTAATTCACAGTTCACGATGATACAAAATAATATTTTATTGTGATGAGAAAAATAAATATATCATCTATACCGGGATAACTATTTTTTTGGTCACGCTACTTTAAGTCAACTTATAAATGAGTCATTAAACTTTCTTTTTCTTACAGTCAACTCACTAAACTTTAGTTTTCTTACAAACCATCGTTAAGTCCTTTGACTTTTAACGGAATTTGACATATATGATGCTGAGTTGGGAAAAAAAGATGATGTTGAAAAAATAATCCAATTTGACCTTCAATAATAATAATAATATCTATAATAATAATAATACCGATAATAATAATAATAATAATAATAATAATAATAATAATAATAATAATAATATAATAATAATAATAATAATACTGATAATAAGAAAAAATAATAGCAATAATAATGTTGATAATAATAATAATAACATAATAATAATAAAGATAATAATAATAATAATAATATCGATAATAATAATAATAATAATAATAATAATAATAATAATATCGATAATAATAATAATAATAATAATAATAATAATAATAATAATAATAATAATAATAATAATATAATAATAATAATTTTTTTTAATTTTTATGGTTTATAATTTCCTTAATTATATTTTCTAATAATTACATAAAAACTCATTTCATATTAATTATAAAAATAATTAAATATATATTTTTCATTTATGTTATTGTATTTTATATTTTTTTACTAAGTTTTTTTATTTATATTTTATTTTAAAAGAATTTATTTCATTTTTTCCATAAAATTTGTTCATTTCCACTTAAGCGTGGCTACATCATGCATAAAAATTCCATGACAACTTTCTCTCTCTTATGTGTCAAATTCCATTAAAAGTCAAAGGACTTAACGGTTTTTGTAACGATTTGTAAGAAAACTAAAATTTAGTGAGTTGACTATAAAAAAAAGTTATTAACTCATTTATAAGTTGACCTAAAATAGAGTGATCAGAAAAGTATTTATCCCTATCAATACCAAAATATAATTTGACAAAATGTAAATTGTTGGTTCTTATTCTTATATCAATGCATTTGTTTAGTTCCTTTTAACTCTCTTTTTTGCCAGTCCAACAAGTTTTATTCAAGATTTATATATACATAGCTCTTTTTTTTAAAAAATAAATATAAACCAATCCATTTAACTTGATCAAGTTCATGAATATTTTAAATTATTTTATTAAAAAAATTAATGTATGTAAATTCATGATTTGTAAAATTTATAAAGCTTGTTATAAATAAATATTTGTCATATTTTAATGTGATATGTCAAATTTCATAATTCACTATTGTTAACGTCCAAATCTGTTCACTCGCCAAATCACTAAATAACGAACTTTAAACATGCACAGTGAACTAACAAACACACCAAAAAGTTTGACAGTGGGGGTCGCTGAGAGATGGCTCCGGTGTAAGAATAAGTATATTTCAGAAATGTCAACAATGAATGTATGTAATTGCTATAGTGTGTGACGCCCCCAAAATACGTATACATCACCCATCTTGAGTCGCCAAATACATGGTACAAAATTCAAATACAACTTAATAATACAACTGTTGTGTAAAATACGACAAAACATAAACTGAGAGTTTTAAAACGAATATTGTTTTCTAGACAGTATTCAACTCAAATGGAGTCCTCAATACAATTATTATCACACTATTTCATAGAATAGTGAGGACTACTAATCTTATCATACGGACCGTCACTCCCGTTCCACGACTAGTCCATTACACGTTCTCATTTCTGAAGAGGACAATGAAAGCAAAAGGTGAGCTCAACTAGTCAAGAAGAAATATTATGACTAAGATAATGCGAGAATAATTTATCGTTAGCCTCAAGCGGTGTTAAATTGATAAAATATAACAAACATCAAGTTTAAGCTGCGGTGAACAAGCGATCCATTAGAAGAGTCAAGTAGAGAATAAAATCTACTATCTTCTATGATTTAAAAGGTTTTCATCACTTTTATCATTTGAGACTCGACAATAAATAATTCACATCATCCTTGGACTACAGGCGATGATATTTATTAGTATCACGACCATAAATTATCCATGCACTACTGGGCCGAGGATATTCGTTTATTCATCGATGGTCAGTGATCATGCCAACAAGCTGTCAACAATGCACTACAGGCCGATGAGGACTTTTACCACATCATTTGTAACATTACGATTCATGATTATCAAAGAAAAATCCACAGTCGTAATCATTCCAAGTCCATCCATGCATTACTGGGCCTCGGATGACTTTCAATGAGAACATAAACATGAGGATGATGATGATGATATAAGAAATCAATAAAACAAGTTCAAGGATAAATTTTAAAGATTTATAATTTAATTTATCCGAGAAATTAATAACGTCCAATTATCAACACGATCTTTGCTTTGTGGAGTAAAATTCAAGAATAATATTGTACCAAAAATAATTTGAATGAAAAGCGAATCAATTTTTATCATAAATAGTACCCGGGTGAATAGTACTCGAGTGAATAGTACTTGAGAATAGTAACCCGTGAATAGTACTCAAACATGAAAAAGTTAAAACTTATCAAAAATGCTCGAATAATATTTTCATGAAAAGATCTTTGGATGAAGCCTTGAATATCGAGGATATTCTACTAATTTCATAGAGTATAGAAGCCAAAATTTTAACAAACGAGTATAGAATTGAAATGCGAAGCGAAATAATATTACTTACATACTACGAGTATGGAAGAAAATATTATTTCAGCGAATATTGAAAAAAATAACATCCCTTACCTTGAAAAGAAGAGTATTTCCAATTTGGTATAGCGGAGATATTCTTGAAGAAAACTTTCAACATTTTTCACGCTCAAAATTTTCTAAAACTCTAAAGAAATACGCTCAAGATTATAGAAGAAGAATTCTACGATTTTGGTGTGATTTTTAATTCTAACTTTAGCGCTTATTTATAGGAAAATCTTTAGAAACATATGTAGGAGACTAAATAATAAAAAATAATATTTTTTTCTCATACACTTCTTTGAAAAAATTTCAGCCACCACAAGTGGGGCTAACTAAAATCAGCCACCTTTCCCAACAACCAAAAAAGGGGCCCACCCATATTTTTAATAAAAATATTTTAATATCCGAAACTTCAATAATTCATAATAAATAGCCCTTTTATCAGAAAAATACGAATTGTATGTCCATTCCACACGAAATCGATTTCTCTACAACTTTACAGAAGAAAGTTTTTCCAAATTCCAAACAAAAAATATCCGAATTTCACAAACGGATAATTTTCAACACCTCTTAAAATTCATAACAAATCATACGTTAATTTTTAACAGTTCAAAATTTGTGGACATATACTCAACTTATATATGCATAACATATCCAAAAATCACAACGATCCAACGGTTGGATTAAAATTATAACTCACATGATAGAGCTTTAAGAACACCGATTTAATTTTTTTAATACTTCCAATCAAACAAAATCTTGATAAAACACCTCAACATTAATTCCTTTATTTATAACCACATAAAATAAATATTTTCCTATCCATCATTTATGTCCACATAAAATAAATATTTCCTTATCATATAAATCGATAATTAATTATTCACAAATAATATTCTGAGAATCACTGATAATGACAACCAGTAGTTTCAAGAAGAGGGGCTTTCAGATAAGGATTTCTCCTTCTTGGGCCTTGCAATTAGGTGACTAAATCTCTCCTTTGAGAACTTTCTAGACATTGCCAATAATCTTTATCTAATATTATTATTCAAATAATATGAATTATTGATTTGATAATGGGAAATCTTTGTGCGTGTGACAATTATTGAAACAACAATAATATAAAATATCAACGCGATAATTATTGAATCAATAAAATAAAATATTGAGCGATAATTATTGTAACAATTATTGAGTAGTGCCTTCTTACGTAAGAATCGATAATTCGAAATATGTGCAATCTGGTGTCTTCTTTATGCGATCCAGCGTATTACTTATATTTTAACCAATAGGGTATTTTAATAGTTAACGGTAAAACTTTCGCCTTTATTTTATAAAAAGATATTTTTGTCGTTTTCTCAATCCGACAATAATTCCGTTGTGGGGTCCACTAATGGTTGTGCCGTCGTACGAATATTCCTTATTAAAACGAATATTTTCCGACCAATCGAATATTATATAACAACTTGCGTACTTTGCAAAATTTATAAATATTACCCACAACTATAACATTATATCAAATTCACTCCATAATATTTAAAAATGATATTTATAGAAAATTCATTTTTATTCATAAAAGTTGGGGTCTTACATAGTGAATAAGAGAAATAAAGTGTGTGTACCTTAAACTTAGATTATGATTGTACCTATAGCTTAATCACACCGCCCCAATTCACCACGCTCGTCCCCCAATTAGAATATGAGTTTGACGCCCCAAAATTAGGTATCGCCACCCATCTTGAGTCGCCACTTACATGGTACATAAATTCAAATACAACTTCTTAATATAAGCATGTGTGTACAATACGACATAAACTATGAGTTTGAATACAAATATTGTCTACTAGATATTATACAAACTCAAAAGGAGTCCTCATTACAACTACTATCACACTATTTCACGTAATAGTGAGGACTACTAATGCTATCCTCTGGACCATTACTTCCTCCCCGACTGTCTCAACTATGTTCTCATTTCACGAAGAGAACAAAGGTGAAAGAAAGGGTGAGCTCAACTAGCCCAAGAAGAAATATTATGACTAAGATAACGCAGAATAAATTATCATTAGCCTTCAACAATTGTTAAAGCGATAAAATACAATAGACAACCGGTTTAAGCTGCAGCAGAATAAGCAATCCATTAAAAAAGAGTCAAGTAGAGAATAAAGTCTACTATCTTTTAGGTTTTAAAAGGTTTTCATCAATTTTTATCATTTGAGACTAAAGCTTAATAAATAAACCACCACATTTAATCAATCCGCACTACGGTCAAGGGTTTTCATCAAATTATCAATGGTCAGCGACTATACCGAATCACCCCGGTCATAATCATACCAAAAACTATCCATCATTTGCATTACGTGCCATTGAGGACTTTTGTCACATCATTTATATCAAGTCGTGATTATACCGAATGATCCTCGGTCATAATCATACTAAGTTCATCTATGCACGTAAGCCAAAAAAGATAACATAATATAACATGAGGATGATGACAATGACATAGTAATTCAATAAAACAAGTTCAAGAATTATTTAATCCATGAATTATTAACGTCCAAATTGTCAAACATGATCTTTGTTTCAGAGAGTAAAATTCAAGAATGATCGGAAGAATATTTCCATGAAAAGATATGGATGAAACGCAAAATATCAAGGATATTCTACTAATTTCATGGAGTATAGAAGTCAAAGTTTTAACCAATTTGGGTATAATAAAGAATGGAATAACAAAAGAAATCACCACGCATGCGCATATCTTGATGCATTGAGTTATTCCAACAGAATAATAATAACGGAACCGGTCGGTGAAATTCACAATAAGACGGGATGTTCCAATGAGAATAATAAAGATGGAACCGGATCCAAATTGTAAAACACACGGATAGGATATTCCAACAGAATGATAAAGAGCGGAACCAGTCGAATGTAAAACACATGCACGGGATGTTCCAAATGAATAATAAAAAAGCGGAACCCGGTGGGTGTAAAACACATGCAGACGAGGATGTTCCAATGAATAATAAAAGAATGTCACCAAGTATAGGTAAATGGCAGCATTATCGGAGTTATTCCAACAGAATAATAAGTGAATGGAATAACATAAGGATTTCACCAAGTATAGGGTATCTGGCGTATACAAAGGTTATGTATAGGGTATGCCACTTTTACAAAGTTATTCCAACGAGAATAATAATGAATGGAATAATGAAGTTCTCTTCAAGAAGAAAGAATAACACCCCTCACAGTAAAAAGAACCTAATATAGAAGTAGTGAAGTAGCGAGAATACTCTTCTTCTTTTCTATAACTTTCTCTATAATTTCTCTCTCTAGAGTTTCAATGAATTCGTAAGAAAATAATGAAGGAATGAGCTTCTATTTATAGGAAAATGGAATGCATAGTAATTAATCCATGAACGGTCCAGATTGATTTACTTTAATCGACGGTCCATATTTAAAGAAAAATCTTTTAAATAAAATATAATATATTCTATTTATATAAAACATTTTACTATGCAAACACTATGCAATACTATGCAAAACACTATGCAACACTATGCATAATAAAATATAATATATTCTATTTATAGAATAACTTTAATAAAGTATTCTATTTTATATAAAAGATGTTTACATTTTATTACGTTAATAATACGAATAAAACAAAGCGTCATTATCGTTATAATAATTCATATTATTAATCGTGATAATGGAATCAAACTGGTGACTTCTCACATAAGCATCAATAATCAATACCGTGTCTACTTACGCAACCACACGTATTCATTGTCACTTTTACTACTAAAAGTAGTTCAACAAAGAACTACGGTAAAACTTCCATAGTTATTTCAATAAAATATTTTTGTCGTTTTCTCAATCCAAGCAATAATTACATTAATAGGGTCCACCAATGATTGAGCCGTTATACGAATATTCCACGCTAAATCGAATATTCCCCGACCAATCGAATATAATATAACCACTTGCATACTTTTGCAAAATTTATAAATATTACCCACAACTATAATATTATCTCAAATTCACACCATAATATAAAAATTATTTTGACAAAATTTAAATCTTTATTGATAAAATCAGGGTCTCACAATCTCCCTCCTTATGGAATTTAGCCCTCGAAATTAGGGTGCGTACACGATATGATAAAGAGATGAGGATACCTTGAAAATATTAAATTCATTCTTGAAATCTTGCCAAAGTTATTCATTAACTATTCATCTTTTTGCACTACAAAGCTAAAGATATACAAATCATAAAACCAATAATGCCGAGACTCGATTTTAATAGTATCACAACCATGAATTATCCATGCCTTTCTTGGCTAAGGATATTCGTGTTTTCAATTACTGGCCATGATTATAATAGAATAATCCGTGGTCATAATCATACCAAGTCTATCAATGTACTACGACTAAAGATGACTTTTACCACATCCATGAATTAATATTTCATTCTTTGAGACTCATTTCAATAATTAATCCATATCATCGAATCATCCCCGCACTACGGGCCAAGGATATTCATTAAGTATCACGACCACGAATTATCCATGCACTACTACCAAAGATAATCGTGTATTCATTAGTATCACGACCACAAATTATCCATGCACTACGACCAAAGATAATTGTGTATTCATTAATATCACGACCACAAATTATCCATGCACTACGGCCCAAAGATAATCGTGTATTCATTAGTATCACGACCACAAATTATCCATGACTTCTACTACAAAGATAATTGTGTATTCATTAGTATCACGACCACAAATTATCCATGCACTACTGCCAAAGATAATTGTGTTTTCAATTACTTGTTATGATTATACCCTAACAATCCACGTCATGTCATAATCATACCAAGTCCATCTATGCACTACTGAGCCACTGAATGACTTTCAACATAATATAAGCATGATGATAATGATATAAAGAATCAATCAAATGAGATAAAGGATAAATATTAAACATTTATAATATAATTTATCCGAGATTCAAGAATATCCCCATGTTATCAATCACTTAATAATCTCATAATCTAATAACATTAATATTATAATAATATTTTAATCACTTCTTAAATTTATAAACAATTTATCTTAAGCATTTACGCTTTACCATATAATGCATTTAATCATTCAAAATGCCATACTCATAAGATATCATCACCAATTATCAAATCTCTCAAAAATATGCATATACCCTATATAGGATTCTCTAGCCATAAAATCCTATTTTCAACTTTGTTACTTCACATAACATATTTAACTCATATGTTCAGTAATTAAACTATTTTCATAAAAATACCAAATCAGTCCCAAAAATATTTCTTTTCTGGGATTTAGCATAATATAGTCCCATAATGAAAATATATTTTCTCGAATTTTTAAAATTCATTTACTATTTTTCAAAAATCAATTTCTAATTAATTCCTTAAGAAATTAGCTACCTCAAGTTTAACTCCAAAATTCCCAAATCTTGGCAAGACCTTACACATGTTAACGTGAGCTTCTAGTTTAAATTTCATGGTCATCGGAGTTATAGAACTCCGGTTATAGCATTTTAAATCGGAAAAACCTAAATATTGAAATAGTCATAACTTGCTCATTTTAAGTCGAGAATGAGCTCATTTTTGGACAGGAGATACTTTATACCATATACCTTCATGTCCCAAAAGGCCAGAATTTTTCTCATAATTTAAGTGGCCGAAACAGCCCTTAAAGTTTCTGGGCAGTAGCATTTTCGAAATTTACAGCTTTGGCCTCCTTTGCTAAAATCAGTCCACAAAAAATCTACAACACCTTTTCCAGTAATTCCACTTGGATTAGTTAGGTAACTCATAGATCTAACTCTAGGACTTGACCACATTCAAAATTCAAAATATAATAAGAGATATGGTCAATTGAATTTCATATTACGTTTTTCACCAAAATCGATTTTCAACTCTTTGTGATTTCTAAGAAACTTTCATGTTTTTACATACTAACCAACATAACTCATCATAAAACTTACTAATACCACGAATACCCATGATTTTCATTATTCCAATGCTTTTATTATGACTTTCATCATAAACCACGTAAGCTATTCATTTTAGTTGAAGAAATATTTGAGGGTTTAAGAAATGGGTTTTATCTTTAGGGGGTCAATACAAAATTCGATTTCACGCTCTAGGGTAGGCTAGAAAATCTTCAAGAATACGTCAAGAAATTTATTAATGATAGAAATATCATTCAATACTGTGACTCTTATCCAAGACTTGGATAGTATGTCACATTGATACTAACTGTGACTTCTATCCCTAACCTAGATAGTACCTCACAATGATACCTATAACCTTGCCATCTTCATTCACGATGCCGCCTTCTGAAAGTAAAGCGGTGCATTCCACACAAGGAAGTCAACAATGAAAGGTTCGGGGCTCTTTACTTATGACTTGATATAACAAATGATTAACTTTAGGGTTTGGTTACTTTGAATTCAGTATAATGAGTTGGTATAAATATAAAAGCTAACAACCTTCTGAAAAGAATAATGAGTAGTTAATCAATCATTTTGAAAATTACCTCGGGCAAGTATTTTCAAAGAGACAATATCGGCGAGTAACGTGAAAGTGTTTATTTGAAACAACAAGATTAATAAACATGTGGAGGTAACGAAGGTTCCTACTAACGAAGTTTAAACCAATAAGTCAAAGTTTAACTTCTTCGAATCAAATTTAAACGTTGAACACAACTAGGTGAAAAAAAAAGTGGGTAGAACTTGTATTGAATAAAGTATAGACTTCGTGATTAATTTATAATTAACTTACCCGTAATAACTTCGTTCGGGTTTCTCGACAAACGCTCTCGCTTAAATTATCGAGTTTAACTTTACTATAGGGTACATTCCACCCTTAAGTGCTTCTTCACATTCCCGATCCATGATTTGAATCATTATTCTCCGATCCATATCGAATTCGGGTTGACCGCTATGCATGTGGTAATTCGAATTCGATGTTGGGTTCTCCCAATCACATTCAAAAGCAAAGTCCATTTCATCTATTTTGGCTTTATTGGATCGGACGCGTTTTTTCTACACTATCAACGCGTTGCAGTGACTTTTACCCATGCATCGTCTATTCTCCTTCGTTCAGATTGTTTCTTCTTTTCGGTGATCTTTGATTTTTAAATTCTCGATTCCAACTTTAATATCTTACCCCGCCAAAGCGTGATTTTGTTCGAGCATCACATATCGGGTAACCCAATTTTGAATTGTTGTATCCCTTTGTTCCACGCATCGCTTGCCGTTCTTCAACTTTGTTCTTCTAGCTCACGAACACGATTTTGTAATTCTAAGTTTTGATCATAAATTTCTTCTAACCAATTCTCCTCGGGTTCCTCTTCTTCCTCTTCTTCCTCACTTCGGTTTGCTACCTCCGCAACTAGCTCGGGTGCAACAATTAGTTCTTCATTTACTACGTGGATATCTCTAATTTGTTCCTCGTCTCGATTAATCGCATTAACTCCGATTAGTGATTAAAGGTGTCACAACGGTCACATTTACTCTATTGTGAATATTTTCACCGCCATTTCAAACACCGCCACAACACAAGGGTTAATTAATATATCAAATATTATCCCTATACTTTGTGACCGACCAATTAAATACCAAATAAACTTAGGTAGGTCATACTATGAAGAATTCCCGTCTCTCCCCTCCTAGTTCTTATCTCACATCTTAGCTGAGGATCATATCCCTAAGCTCGATACCAACCGTGACGCCCCCAAAATTAGGTATCGTCACCCATCTTGAGTCGCCACTTACATGGTACATAAATTCAAATACAACTTACTAATATAAGCGCAGTGTACAATACGACATAAACTATGAAGTTTGAATACAAATATTGTCTACTAGATATTATACAAACTCAAAAGGAGTCCTCATTATAACTACTATCACACTATTTCACGTAATAGTGAGGACTACTAATGCTATCCTGGACCATTACTTACGTCCTCGACTCGTCCCAAACTATGTTCTCATTTCCAGAAGAAGAGCAGGTGAAAGAAAAGGTGAGCTCAACTAGCCCAAAGAAGAAATATTATGACTAAGATAACGCAGAATAAATTATCATTAGCCTTCAACGTTGTTAAACCGATAAAATACAATAGACAACCGGTTTAATCTGCGCAATGAATAAGCAATCCATTAAAAGAGTCAAGTAGAGAATAAAGTCTACTATCTTTTAGGTTTTAAAAGGTTTTCATCAATTTTTATCACGAGACTCGACAATAAATAAACCACCACATTTAATCATCCCCTGTACTACAGTCGAGGGTTTTCATCAAATTATCAATGGTCACGACTATACCGAATCACCTCGGTCATAATCATACCAAAACTATCCATCAACTGCATTACGGTGCCCATCGAGGACTTTTGTCACATCATTTATATCAAGTCGTGATTATACCGAATGATCCTCGGTCATAATCATACTAAGTTCATCTATGCACGTAAGCGAAAGATAACATAATATAACATGAGGATGATGACAATGACATAGTAATTCAATAAAACAAGTTCAAGAATTATTTAATCCATGAATTATTAACGTCCAAATTATCAACACCATGATCTTTGTTCAGTAGAGTAAAATTCAAGAATGATGATCAAGAATATTTCCATGAAAAAATATGGATGAAACGCAAATATCAAGGATATTCTACTAATTTCATGGAGTATATAAGTCAAAGTTTTAACCAACTGGGTATAATAAAGAATGGAATAACAAAAGAAATCACCACGCATGCGGTACTTGCAGATGAGCAGGTTATTCCAATGAATAATAATAACGGAACCAAAGTCGGTGAAATTCACACCGACAGATGTTCCAACAGAATAATAAAGATGGAACCGGATCCGGTAAAACACACAGATAGGATATTCCAGCAGAATGATAAAGAGCGGAACCGAAGTCGGTGTAAAACACACGCATGTGATGTTCCAATGAATAATAAAAAAGCGGAACCAGTCTAGGTGTAAAACACGCATGTGATGTTCCAATGAATAATAAAAGAATGTCACCAAGTATAGTGGTAAAATCATGCGTATAAAAGTTATTCCAATGTAATAATAAGCAATGGAATAACATAAGGATTTCACCAAGTATAGGGTATGCCAGATATAAAGTTATGTATAGGTATGCCACTTTTTACAAAAGTTATTCAAATGTAATAATAATGAATGGAATAACAGAAGTTCTCTTCAAGAAGAAAGAATAACACCCCTTACCGTAAAAGAACTGAATATAGAAGTAGTGAAGTAGCAGAATACTCTTCTTCTTTCTATAACTTTCTCTCTATAATTTCTCTCTCTAGAGTTTCAATGAATTCGTAAGAAAATAATGAAGGAATGAGCTTCTATTTATAGGAAAATGGAATGCATAGTAACTAATCCATGAACGGTCCAGATTGATTTACTTTAATCTGACGGTCCATATTTAAAGAAAAATCTTTTAAATAAAATATAATATATTCTATTTATATAAAACATTTTTTTACTATGCAAACACTATGCAATACTATGCAAAACACTATGCAAAAACACTATGCAACACTATGCATAATAAAATATAATATATTCTATTTATGTAATAACTTTAATAAAGTATTCTATTTTATATAAAAGATGTTTCTATTTTATTACGTTAATAATACGAATAAAACAAAGCGTCATTATCGTTATAATAATTCATATTATTAATCGACATAATAATGGAATCAAACCGAGTGACTTCTCACATAAGCATCAATAATCAATACCACGCTACATTATGCAACCACACGTGACATCGTACTTTTTACTACCGAAAGTAGTTCAACAAGAACTACGGTAAAACTTCCGCCGTTATTTCAATAAAATATTTTTGTCGTTTTCTCAATCCGACAATAATTTGCTATGGGTCCACCAATGATTGAGTAGTTGTATTGAATATTCCCCGCTAAATCGAATATTCCCCACCAATCGAATATAATATAACCACTTGCATACTTTGCAAAATTTATAAATATTACCCACAACTATAATATTATCTCAAATTCACACCATAATATAAAAAATTATTTTGACAAAATTTAAATCTTTATTGATAAAATCTGGGGTCTCACATGAGTCTTATGTAGAGGTTCCTTATAATTGTAAGTCCCACGACTAAATAGGATTTGACTTCCTCAGAAATAGGAAGCCAAATTAGACAAAGGGAATTATAAATCAACTTGGACTGTGACCCTTTTAGAATATCAAACTTTTATTGTTAATGTAATCATCCATCCACGTGACGCGGGTCCTTTGAATTCCTCAAACCCATCAAAATCGCATTCCAACATTGTACCCTACTATCTTATTATAAGAAATTTAAAATAAGAGAGTATAGAAATTAGTTAGCAAATTATATACTTATGTTGTTAACGAAAGTCAAACTAGTAGTCGATATGCCACGCGATCGATGTGAGACCCCAATTTCATCATTCTCAGTAAATAGGGAAGCGTGCCTTTGTCATCACGCAGATGGTATGTTATCCCTTCAAACTTTTCACCCAATCATCTGAACTGCCACTTCTCATCCACACATTCAAAACTTTTCAAAGAGTACAAGTGTCATCTCCTACCAATATTGCTCCACCTCTTTCATCAAACTGTAGCGCTCACCAACAATACTTCCTTTATCACGTTAAGTGAACGCCTCGTCAACACCATTCTTCCCAAATACCACATAATCCACCGCGATGATACCAACCACCAACGTAGATATACAAAAAGCAACACGACCACCCAACTGAAACAACAACCACCTTCACCATACCCTCCATGTAGCCCAGTCTACAGTCGTCACCACTGTTGATTCCACCCTCAAACTCCAATTTCATCTAGAATTAAAGACCCCTCATCATCTGAGATGAGCGAGGCCGAAGCTTAGGAAATGGGCATTCGGGAACGTTACCACTCCAAAAAAGCCTACTCCCATATCAACACCAAATCTTCTGTATTTGAACACCTTCTGCCTAACCTCCGATCCTAATGTCAAATTCCCGATCAATATGAACTTCAGGCTCCAAACTTATCAGAAAGAATGTACTGGCACCCAAAAGGTGAATGAGTTATCGTTCCCATATATGCCCTAAGGTATGGAGTAAGATTTCTTCTTCATGAATTTATCTATACGTTCCTATGCTTTATTTAGATCGAGTTCGCACAGCTGGTGTCGAACTCCTATATTCATTTAATCTACTTTATAGCCTTTTGTCAAGAGTGTGGAGTCAAACCCTCTCTAAACTTCTTCTTTGCCATATTCACGCTAAGTCGGTCGAAGGAACCATGGTACTGCCAACTGAACGAACAAGTTAACTCGTTAGATGCATATAGATGAAAACTCACTTTAGTAATAAAGGGTGGCATTCATATTGGATCTATATTAAGGTAACCAACACCCACCTACTCCCGAACTAGGACGAACCCCCGAAGACCTCCTTCGGGTTTGACTCTGCCCCCTAGGATCAGGAAGAGGAATTTAAAGCCTTATACGTTAAGATGCCGAAGACGTACTGGTCCTTAGACTTGTTATCCGACCCGTCTTGGCTCTTTAACCTCAAACGTAAGTCCTAAACTCAACATGATATATTATATGCAAAATTGTTTAACTTTGGCTCTTACTAATTTTTATTTATCCTCGGTGACCATCTTCAAGCTGCAACCAACTACCCAAATTGGGACAAAACCTTTAACCGATGTCACACCAATTGAAGGCATCCCCAAACCAACTTCTGAAACTCGTCCTAAAAATATCTCACAATAGAGAAATCCAAACGTGGTAACACCTCTTTCTGCCGTCCTTATAATTGATCATGTGCTTGCACCGAAAAGTGCTCTGGAGCTCAATGATGAGGAGAAAAGGGCACTAACAAAAAAGAAAAAACAAAAATTAGTCATGGTCACATCAAAAATCCCTTTTACACCATCAACCTCCTCTATCGATCCTTCCCAATATATTATTACTGAATCGTCCTTACTTGCTACTGAAAGTAGTATGCACACAACCCAATCATGTTTGATGATAAAGCATATACTTTGTAACAATATTATTCATTTATTAATAAAAAGTATTAATTAATTAAAGGCTTTTAATTATCTACATGATGATATTTTATAATATGTGATAAACCCATAATTTTAAGCAATGCTTTTAGAATAATGATAATGATCATTCTAATGAGATCTAAATTCTTAGAAAGCTTAAAACTAAAATAATTCCCAATCGTTGGATTACTAAATTGGGGATTAGTGAATCCGAATAGATTGGTACATACGTTGCTTACTCATTGGATGAGGATGATTGGTCTCATAATCATTTGTGTGGAGACACTAAAGCAAGTATGTAGGTGCTTATTGGAGAATAAGTTGTAAGACCCCAACTTTTTGAATAAAGATTAAATTTTCTTGAAATATATTTTTGAATATTATGGTGTAGATTTGATATAATGTTATAGTTGTGGGTAATATTTACAAATTTTGCAAAGTCTGTGAAGTTGTTATATAATATTCGATTGGTCGGGAATATTCATTTTTTAACGGGGAATATTAAATGCAGCGGCACAATCATTGGTGGACCCCCACAATGGAATTATTGTTGGATTGAGAAAGCGACAAAAATACTTTATGAAAATAACGGCGGAAGTTTCACAGTTAAGCTGTTGAACTACCCGGTAGTAAAAATCTGATGTCTGGCGTGGTTGCATAGTAGCACACGGTATTGATTATTGATGCTTATGTGAGAAGTCACTCGGTTATACTCAATTATTACTACTGATAATTCTTTGCATCATATCTCTCGTATTATTGATTCGATTATTGTCATAGTATCATCTGCGCATAATATGTTATTTTATTAAATCAATAAATGAGGCGACAAAGTTATTCATATTATTAAATTTCAATATTTCTGATGTGCAGAAGTTACATCGAGGAGAGGTTTGGTCACCTAATTTATGCTATGATAGGGAGAAATCCTTATTGGAAAGCCCCTCTTTCACAGGAGCGACTTGGTTGATAAATATTGTGAGTTATAATATTAATGATGAATGTTATTAAAATTGAAGTTGTGTTTGGAGTTGAATTTGGAGCGGACGTGATATTTGAGTCCGGAATGATGAAATTAGTAAAATAGTCTATAAACACAAAAATTTTCGAGAATTCACTATTTGGTCAAAAAAGTCGATAGTTGACTTTTTGGGAAAAGTCAAACTTGAAATTTCAAAATTTATATTTTTGATAAAAATGGTTTCATTGTGTTGGAATTATTTGTGTTAGTTAAAATCGATAATTATTTGATAATAATTGATGTACGGAGGTTATATTGACCGATCGGGTATTAACTTAGGATAAATGAGCAATTGATTGCTATTATTTCACATGATTATAACTATTTGTTCACATGTGTATACTATTGTTTCACATTCTTGTTACTATTAGGGGAGTTGGTGCAAGATTGATAATACTTGCATACTAAGTTAAAAATGGAGGTATAGATGGAAGTACTATCTTTGTAATTCGTATTTTCACATATACAGAACTATTGATTCACATAATTTACTATTGAATCACATTATTTACTATTAGGGGAGGTGGTGCAAGTTTGATAATACTACCATGACTAAATTAAAATAAAGGAAAAGTTGGAGGTATTGTCTTTGAAATTTTTGAGCCCCCAAAGCGTCTGATTATCGAAACTATATTTTTCTATAAATAGAAGCTCATTCTTCCTTCATTTCTCACCAATTCACAAAAAGCTTTAAGCGATTATTATAGAGAGAAATTATAGAAAGAAGAGAAATCTGCTACCTCATTATTCCGGTATCCGCTTTTCTAAAGGTAGGGAGTATTATTTCTTTCTTATCTATGAAGAGAACACATTATTCCATTCTTTATTATTACATTGGAATAACTTTTTGTATCATGTGCTACCCTATACTTGGTGAAATTCTTACATTGTTCCATTCTTTATCATTTCTATTGGAACATCACATCTACATGCGTTTTCGCATGGGACTGGTTCCGTCTTTATCATTACATTGGAACATCACATGCATGTGAGTTCTCTCTGGGACTGGTTTTCGTCTTTATTATTCTATTGGAATATATCACATGCATGCGTTTTGGCATGGGACTGATTAAAATCTTTATTATTACATTGGAATATATGCATGCGTTTTTCTGTGGGACTGATTCTGTCTTTATTATTACATTGGAATATCTTGTCATGTTTTTCTGTGGGACACGATTAGATTAATTATTATTCTATTGGAATAACATTTGCTGTGCGATCTATCGCATGCACTGGTGATTTCTTTTGTTATTCCATTCCTTATTATATTCGGTTGGTTAAAGTTTTGACTTCTATACTCCATGAAATTAGTGGAATATCCTTGATATTTTGCGCTTCATCCGAGTATCTTTTCATGGAAATATTCTTACGAGCATTCTTGAATTTTACTCTACAAAGCGAGTATCATGTTGACAATTTGGGCGTTATTAGTTCTAGATAAAATAATTCTTGAACTTGTTTTATTGAATTCTTATATCATTGTCATCATCCTCATTATTTTATATTTTGTTGAAAGTCATACATGGCCTATAGTGCATAGATGGACTTGGTATGATTATGACCGAGGATTATTGATTGTAATCATGGTAGTAATATTACAAATGATGTGGTAAAAGTCCTCATTGGCCCGTAGTGCATTGATGGGACGGTTGTTGGCATGATCATGACCATTATTGAATACACAAATATTCTTGGCCAAGAATGCATGGATAATTGTGGTCGTGATACTAAAGAATATCATTGGTAGTAGTAGTGCGGGGTGATTCGATGATGTGAATTATTTATTAAAATTTGAGTCCCAACGATAAAAGTGATGAAAAACCTTTTAAATCATAAAAGATAGTAGATTTTATTCTCTACTTGACTCTTTTAATGGATTGCTTGTTAAAGCTGCAGATTAAACTTGATGGTTGTTATATTGTATCGGTTTAACCTTGTTGAAGGCTAACGATAATATATTACGCATTATCTTAGTCATAATATTTCTCTCTTGGGCTAGTTGAGCTCACCCTTTTACTTTTATTATTCTCTTGAGGAAATGAGAGCGTGGCGAGGGACTAGTCGGGGAGCGGGTGCTGGGACGGATGATAGCATTAGTAGTCCTCACTATTCGGTGAAATAGTGGAAAATAAATGTAATAATATTGAATTTGAGTTTGAATATTATGCAGGCGACAATATTTGTATTAAAACTCACGACTTATGTTTTGTCGTACTTTACACGGTTGTATAATTAAGTTGTATTTGTATTCTGTACCATGTATTTGGCGACTCAGAATAGGTGATGTATACCTATTTTGGGGGCGTCACAGTTGGTATCAAAGCTTAGGGATATGATCCCTGGCTAAGATGTGAGACTAGAACTAGGGAGGGAGGCGGGAATTCCTTAGCTACTATGACCTACCTAAGTTTATTTGGTATTTAATTGGTCAGTCAGAGTGTAGGGATAATATGTTTCATGTCAATTAACCCTTGTTTTGTGGCAGTATTTGAAAATGACATCCGAGAATGTTGAGAACATCGATGGAGCACGAGGAGGCCGTTGAGTCTCCACGGATCAATAACGAGGACAATGTGCATCGGGGAAGGCGACAATCCTCATGCAAACAACAACACCTTGACAAATGATGAGCGATGGAATGTTAGAGGCTTCATGCAATTCATGCAACATCAGCGAGAGAGGCGGCTCCTATCCAAAATGCGGTGGAAACACGGCAACTCTCGGACGGTCACCGCTAAAGCGATTCAAGGAGCTGGGACCACCGGAGTTTATTGGAGAGCAAAACCACTTAAAGGCGGAAGCATGGATAAAGCAGATAACCAAGATATTTGATGTCTTGGGATGCTCGAGGAACAAAAGGTTCCTTCGCCACCTTTATGTTGCGTGAAGAAGCGGATTCTTGGTGGGAATCGTAAAAGCGTACCGACTGGCCTTTTCAAGATGTCTTGGGAGAAGTTCAAGAGTCATTCAACGACAAGTATTTTCCGAAAAGTATTCATCACATGAAGGAGGTGGAGTTTATCAAGTTGGAACAAAACAATATGGCCAGGTGTCGTGATATGAGGCTAAATTTGTGGAGTTATCGGTTTGCATCCCATTTGGTTGATAATGAGGAAGCGAATGACCGAATGTTTTAAGAGGTTTGAAAGCAGGAGATCGACAATATCTTATTTCTCATAAAGCGTGTGTTTGTATTCAGATGTTGTAAATAGGGCTCGATTGTTGGAGCGCGATAACGAGTCAACGCAACGAAGAGAAAGCGGTGGGAGAATGAAAATACCGGTGGTAATGATCGTGAAGCGGTGAAAACAAGCGTGGAGGAATCAACATGCGAAATGGTAACCACGCCGGTGGTAATCATAGCCAAGACAATAAAATGGACATTTCAAGAAAAGGAGATTCAACAATGATGGAAAGGCGTCAAACACCGACACCGTTGTTAAGGAAGGAGAGCGACCACTATCATATGCTTCAAATGCGGAGGGAGGGACACATCGGTCAAGCTAGCGATGCCAGTCAAAGCATGTTATAATTGTGGAAGAGAAGGTCACTTAGCTCGATTTTATCGTTCATCGAAGACAAATTCACTAGGATGGAGGCACCAAAGGTAGTCCCGAGAAAAGTCAAAGCCGGTAGGTGAGGAGAGCGTTTGTTGTGACCTCCCGGAAAGCAAAGGAACGAACGAGGTTATCACGGGTAAGCTTATCATAAACTCTAGTGAAGTCTATACCTTATTTGATCTAGGTTCTACCCATTCTTTTATTTCTCCTACTTGCGCTCAACGTTTAAATTTGACTCAGGAGAAATTAGACTTTGACTTATCTGTTGAAACTCCATTAGGAGAAACCTTCATTACATCCTTTGTTTATAAGTCTTGTTTGATTCAAATCGGTAACGCTTACGTTACTGTCGATCTTATCTCCTTAAAAATACTTGCATTTGGCGTGATTTTAAGGGATTGATTGGTTAACTACTCATCATGCTAAAATTGATTGTTTTTCGTAAGGTTGTTAGCTTTCATATTCCTAATAAACCTATTATACAAATTCAAGCGACCAAACCATTAAAATCAATCACAAGTGACCAAACCGTTAAAATCAATCACTTCGGTCATCTCAAGCCATAAAAGCTATTCGTTTATTGAAAAAGCGGATGTCAAGCTTTCTTAGCTCATATCGCGGATTTAAACAAAAATCGTCGATTTGAAGGATATTTCTATTGTTAATAAATTTCTGACGTATTCACTGAAGAACTTCTGGCCTACCCCAGGCGTGAAGTTGAATTTTGTATCGACCTTGAAACGGTACAAAACCCATTTCAAAGCCCCATATCGAATGGCTCTATTGAACTTGAGGAGTTAAAGACCCAATTTGAGGAATTGTTAGACATTGGTTTCATTTCGTCTAGTACGTCTCCTTGGGGTGCTCTATTTATATTCGTGAAGAAGAAAGATGGGAGTATGCGACTTTGTATTGATTATCGGGAGTTGAATCATGTCACCATCAAAAATAGGTACCCATTGCCACGTATTGATGACTGTTTGATCGATTACAAGGAGCACAATTTTTTCAAAAGATCGATCTTAGATTACGGATATCATCATTTAAGGTTAAAGCGAGGATATTCAAAGGCGCCTTGAGAACTCGATGCGGGCATTATTTATTCTTAGTCATGTCTTTTGGATTGACTAATGCTCTCTTACGCCTTTATGGATATGATGAGCCGAGTATTTGAGGAATATTTGGATCACTTTGTGGTCGTCTTTATTGATGACATCCTTATTTATTCCAAAAGCCGTGAAGATCATGAAGCAACACTTGAAGGTCGATACTCCAAAAGCTTCGTGAATATAAGCTTTATGACAAGTTAAAGAAATGCGAGTTACGGCTTGAGGAAGTAGCATTCCTTGGGCACGTAGTATCAAGTCATGGAATATCAGTTGACCCGTGCAAAGATTGAAGCTATTTAAAATTAGGAGCAACCCAAATTAGTGATCGAAATCGTAGCTTTCTCGGTTTATTTGGTTATTATCGGAGATTCGTGGAAGGATTTTCTCGAATCGCTACTCCATTAACTCGGTGACTCGGAAAGATCAAAAAGTTCGGTTGGAGCGAGGATTGTGAGAAGAGTTTTCAAGAACTCAAAAGGAGACTCATTTCAAAGACTGTTACGATAATACCATACGGTTCGGAGGATTTGTCATCTCTGGTGATGCTTTGGGCAAAGGGTTAGGATGTGTTCTCATGCGGACATGGGAAAGTCATAGCCTTTATGCCTCAAGACAACTCAAAGAATATGAGAGGAATTATCCTACTCATGATCTAGAGTTGGCATTTGTTATCTTCGCACTTAAAATTTGGAGGCATTACTTGTATGGAGAGAAGGTGGAGATCTTCACGGATCATAAAAGCCTCAAATATTTCTTCACCCAAAAGGAACTCAACATCGACAACGACGTTGGCTTGAACTATTGAAAGATTATGATCATACCATCGATACCATCTGGAAAAGCGAGCGTGGTAGGCGGACGCATTGAGTAGAAGATCATATGCGAGATGCGAGTGCAATATTCACAACACAAAAGCCCATTTTGTGTGACTTGCAAAGGATGGAGATAGAGTTAAAGACTCAGGGACCCATGTGATGATGGCGAATATCTGAGTAGAGCAGGCTTTAATTGATAAAGTTAAAGTTGCTCAAATTACGGATCCGGAGCTGATGCGTATGAGGAAGAAAGTGCAAGAAGGTCTTATGCGAAAGCAAGAATCGATGAAGAAGGAATACTTGAGTCGACTCCGGACTTTGTGTTCTAACGACCACGATTTAAAGTATAAAATCATGATGGGGCGCATGACACACCGTTTGCAATCCATCTAGGAGTACCAAAATGTATCGTGATCTTGATCATACATTTTGGTGGAGCAATATGAAGAGAGAGATATATTTATTTATCTCAAGGTGTCTAATTTGTCAGCGAGTTAAAAAGCGAGAACATCAAGTACCAAAAGGTCCATTGCAACCACTTGAAATTCTAGAATGGAAGTGGGAGCACATTACCATGGATTTCGTTATCGGTCTTCCCAAAGTTTCTCAAGGCATAGATGCGATTTGGGTCATTGTTGATAGATTGACAAAGTCTGCTCATTTCTTCGATATCGAGAAACTTATACACTTGAGCGTCTTGCTCGTATGTACATAAATGAGGTTGTAAGATTGCATGGTATGCGGTATCCATAGTTTACGATCGAGACCCAAGATTCACTTCAAGATTTTGGGTTAGTTTGCAAAAAGCTATGAGCGCGATTCTGATTTAGCTCGGCATATCATCCTCGAGGCAGATGGGCGATCGGAGAGGAAGATTCAAACTCTTGAAGATCTATTAAGACTCTATGTCCTTGACTTGAGGAAGTTGGGACAAGTTCTTACCATTGGTGGAGTTTTTCTACAACAACAGTTATCAAGCAAGTATTGGCATGGCTCCATTCGAGGCGTTGTATGGAAGAAAGTGTCGATTCTCGGTATCTTTGGGATGAGGTGGGTGAAGCAACGTTGTTGGGGACGGAGTTGGTACGTATGACTCTGGAAAAGATTCAAATGATCCGACAACGTATAAAAACCTCATAAGATCGACAAAAGAGTTATCTTTGATCTTCATCGAAAGGGCGTAGAATTCGATATTGGAGATCATGTGTTGTTACGTGTTGCTCCATGGAAAGGAGTTACAAGATTTGGAAAGAGAGAAAGCTCGATCCTCGATTCATTGGCCCATTTTAATCCTCGATCGAGTAGGAAGCGTGGCCTATAGACTTGCGCTATCGCCAAGTATGTCTCGTGTTCATAACATTTTTCACATATCCATATTACGTAAATATGTGAAAGACTCGAACCACATTATTGAGTTAGAACGGACGAAATAGAGGAAGATTTAACGTATGAAGAGGTTCTTGTTAAAATCTTGGATAAGAAGGAACATATTCTACGCTCCGTGGGTTATACCTCAAGTCAAAGTTTTGTGGAGAAACCACGATGTTGAGGAAATGACACGGGAGTTAGAATCGAAATGAAATCAAAGTATCCTCACCTCTTGACATACCAAGTCGCGCACCTAATTTTGAGAGCGAAAATTTCATAAGAAGGGAGGTTGTAAGACCCCAACTTTTTGAATAAAGATTAAATTTTCTCGAAATATATTTTTGAATATTATGGTGTGGATTTGATATAATGTTATAGTTGTGGGTAATATTTACAAATTTTGCAAAGTATGCAAGTTGTTATATAATATTCGATTGGTTGGGGAATATTCGTTTTTAATAGGAATATTCGTACAACGGCACAATCATTGGTGGACCCCCACAACGGAATTATTATCGGATTGAGAAAGCGACAAAAATACTTTATGAAAATAATGGCGGAAGTTTTACAGTTAGCTGTTGAACTACCGGTAGTAAAAAATCGATGTCTGGCGTGGTTGCATAGTAGCACACGGTATTGATTATTGATGCTTACGTGAGAAGTCACTCGGTTATACTCAATTATTACTCTGAGATAATTGTTGCATCATATCTCTCGTATTATTGATTCGATTATTGTGTCGTAGTATCATCTGCATAATATGTTATTTTATTAAATCAATAATTGAGACGACAAAGTTATTCATATTATTAAATTGAAATATTTACAATGTCTAGAAGTTATGTCAAGGAGAGGTTTGGTCACCTAATTGCGCGCTAATAGGGAGAAATCCTTATTGGAAAGCCCTCTCTTTCCTGGGAACGACCTGGTTGATAAATATTATGAGTTATAATATTAATGATGAATGTTATTAAAATTAAAGTTGTGTTCAGAGTTGAATTTGGAGACGCAGACGTGATATTTGAGTCCGGAACGATGAAATTAGTAAAAATATTCTATAAACACAAAATTTTCCAGAATTCACTATTTGGTCAAAAAGTCAACAGTTGACTTTTTTTGGGAAAAGTCAAACTTTGAAATTTCAAAATTTATATTTTTGATAAAAATGGTTTCATTGTGTTGGGATTATTTGTGTTAGTTAAAATCGATAGTTATTTGAATAATAATTGATGTCTGGAGGTTATATTGACCAATCGGGTATTTAACCGGATAAATGAGCAATTGATTGCTATTATTTCACATGATTATAACTATTTGTTCACATGTGTATACTATTGTTTCACATTCTTGTTACTATGAGGGTGTTTCACATTCTTGTTACTATTAGGGGAGTTGGTGCAAGATTGATAATACTTGCATGACTAAGTTAAAAATGGAGGTATAGATGGAGGTACTTATCTTTGTAATTCGTATTTTCACATGTCTAGAACTATTGATTCACATAATTTACTATTGAATCACATTATTTACTATTGGGGGAGGTGGTGCAAGTTTGATAATACTACCATGACTAAATTAAAAATAAAGGAAAAGTTGGAGGTATTGTCTTTGAAATTTTTTTGAGCCCCAAAAGCGTGCAATTATCGAAACTATATTTTTCTATAAATAGAAGCTCATTCTTCCTTCATTTCTCACCAATTCACAAAAGCTTTAGAAGCGATTATTATAGAGAGAAATTATAGAAAGAAGAAGAGAAGTCTGCTACCTCCTTTATTCGGTATCCAGTTTTTCTAAAGGTAGGGAGTATTATTTCTTTCTTATCTATGAAGAGAACTTACATTATTCCATTCTTTATTATTACATTGGAATAACTTATGTATCTGTGGCTACCCTATACTTGGTGAAATTCTTACATTGTTCCATTCTTTATCATTTACATTGGAACATCCTCATCATGCGTGCGTTTATCTTGGGACTGGTTCCATCTTTATTATTCATTAGAATATCACATGCATGCGTTCTACCTTGGGACACGATTAAAATCTTTATTATTACATTTGGAATATATCACATGCATGCGTTTTCATGCAGGACTGATTTAAATCTTTATTATTACATTGGAATATCACATGCATGCGTTTACGCGGACTGATTCGATTAATTATTATTTATTGGATTGGAATAACACGCTTTGTCTGCGATCTATCGCATGTACTGGTGATTTCTTTTGTTATTTCATTCCTTATTATACTCGGTTGGTTAAAGTTTTGACTTTATACTCCATGAAATTAGTGGAATATCCTTGATATTTGCGCTTCATCCGATATCTTTTCATGGAAATATTCTTACGAGCATTCTTGAATTTTACTCTACAAAGCAAATATCATGTTGACAATTTGGGCGTTATTAGTTCTGGATAAAATAATTCTTGAACTTGTTTTATTGAATTCTTATATCATTGTCATCATCCTCATGTTTATATTTTGTTGAAAGTCATACATGGCCTATAGTGCATAGATGGACTTGGTATGATTATGACCGAGGATTATTGGTGTAATCATGACCGTAATATTACAAATGATGTGGTAAAAGTCCTCATTGGCCCGTAGTGCATTGATGGACAGTTGTTGGCATGATCATGACCATTATTGAATACACAAATATTTTTGGCCCGTAATGCATGGATAATTGTGGTCGTGATACTAAAGAATATCCTTGGCCGTAGTGCAGGGGTGATTCGATGATGTGAATTATTTATTAAGCTGAGTCCCATCGATAAAAGTGATGAAAAACCTTTTAAATCATAAAAGATATTAGATTTTATTCTCTACTTGACTCTTTTAATGGATTGCTTGTTCCGCTGCAGTTAAACTTGATGGTTGTTATATTGTATCAGTTTAACACTGTTGAAGGCTAACGATAATATATTCTGCATTATCTTAGTCATAATATTTTTCTCTTTGGGCTAGTTGAGCTCACTCTTTTACTTTTATTGTTCTCTTCAGGAAATGAGAACGTAGCAGGGACTAGTCGGGGAACGGAGTGACGGACCAGATGATAGCATTAGTAGTCCTCACTATTCAGTGAAATAGTGGAAAATAAATGTAATAATATTGAATTTGAGTTTGAATATTATGCAGATGACAATATTTGTATTAAAACTCACGACTTATGTTTTTGTCGTACTTTTACGGCAGTTGTATAATTAAGTTGTATTTGTATTCTGTACCATGTATTTGACGACTCAGAATAGGTGATGTATACCTATTTTGGGGGCGTCACATAAGTTCACTGAACGTGGCTTGCTAAGGACTATTTAATGAAGTTTTACTTGCCAGTCAATAGGAATTCCTGTAATGATAGTAGTACAAGTGGTCCTTGGACTTGAGATCATCATAGTATCTCATGTATGATGAGTTATACTTTGACTTATTCCTTAAGACCCTTAGGGTATATCAAAGGGTATGCTTGGGTATAATAAGTTGTACATGGAGATAATGTATGATCAATAAAGAATCTACCACTTCTAGTAAAAGAAGAGAAATGTCCTATGTGATTTGATAAATGACAACCAAGTAGTCCTTGGCCAAGGCAGAATGAAATTAGAAAGGAGTTTCTAATTTGTATTATTTGGAGTTGTACATTTAAGGATCAAAATACATATAATTAAATAAAATAAGATTTGACACTAATTCCATGTCTTATATTTAATTGGGACATTATATGGTGGAAGGATTGAATTGTACGGTACCTATTTACTCAAAGGTTCTTTTATGGTTAATGTTGAAATCTATATTATCTGGAAAGTCGTTAATCGCTAAGGAGGCTTATCCCTATTGTAGAATAAATATTATTTATTTAAATAAATTAATATTTTAATTTATTTATTTAAATAAGATTGTAATTATTTTAATTGATTTATTCACAACCGGTTTAATATGGAGAAGCTAAAGGGTCACACCATAAAAGGAAGAATAATTTTTTAAGAAGCAAATGGCATAATCGTAATAATAAATTAAGTATATTTAATTTAATCTATGGTGATGTAATAAATTTAATAGCTTAATATTTATTATTTAATATTTTGAAAATATTAAATATAAATTAATAAGAAGAGTCTTATTATTATTATTATTACTATTATTATTATTTAATTCCTAAATGAGTTTGAGAATTAATTAATAAAAGTACTCTCATATATCCTAATGAGATTAGGAGGCTAATTAATTAAAAGAGTTTAATTAATTATTCCTAATAATATTAGGAGACTAATTAATTAAAGGAGTTTAATTAATTAAAATAAAACTCAATTCCTTAATTGTTAAGGAGGGTTGCCCACATCTACAAATAAGAGGAGTCTTATTATGGGTGAGGGTGATTGACACTTTCACAAAACACGTCAATACGTAATTTCAATAGTTGGGAGAGTACACCCTTTTTCTATGAGAGATAAAAAATCTAGAGTTTTGCCAAATACCCATCTTCTTGAATCTTTCTTCTTCCTTGGTGGATCACATTTAGAGGCCAAACACTTAGGTGGCTAACGTTGATCAAAGGAAGGAACCAAACCCAGTGGATTCAAGTTGAACGCGAAAAAGATTGGAGGTGAACTTATAGCTGAGGAAGCTCGAATCTTCAAGGGTATGATTCTTGTTCTTCATATTTTCGTTTAATTAATAATTGTGCATAAAGGATGATCCGGTATATGGTTTGTAAAATTTTAAAACTCTGATTTTTCATGATTCCGCTTATTTTGTGCAATATGATTGCGTTCATGAATATTACAAACCTAACAGTGGTATCAGAGCCAAACCTTTATGCGAATTATTAATTATTTTAATTTGATATGTATGTTGATATGTGTTTAGAACAATTTAATTGGGCATAATTTGTTGTATAAAATTAAAAAAAGGGTCGAAATCTATTTTACGAAAGCTTTGGTTTTTTTTTGAAAAATATTATCATGCGTCATCCACTTAATCACGGTTTCATGAATAGTTAACAGGAGATGGGACAACGTGATTATATATATATATATATATATATATATATATATATATTATTCTTATTATTTTATAATTAAAATAAAATGTTTATTTTAATTTTAAAATTGGATTTCATGCTAACTAATTAGAGTTAGAATTGGATTCTATGATAACTAATTAGAGTTGAAGTTAGATTCCATGTTTCCTTAAACAAAAGAGTTTATTTAGATATGAAATAAGATTTCATATTATTCAAAATAAAAAGAGTTTATTTGTGAATAGGAAAGAGAATCCTTATTTCCTTAAATAAAGGAGTTTATTTAGATATGAAATAAGATTTCATATTATTCAAAATAAAGAGTTTATTTGTGAATAGGAAAAAGAATCAAGTGTTTTTCTTTAATAAAGTTTTTTTTATTTGGAATTAGATTCCATAATCAATTAAAATAAAAGAGGTTTATTTTGATTTAAATTTGGATTAAAATAAAGGAGTTTATTTTGATTCAAAATTAGATTTTATGTTAACTAATTTTTCCCATTAAATGATATCAATATATATATTAAATTATTATTATTTATGAGATGAATTTATTTATTGATGCATATGTAAATGTGTATGATAATAAATGGAATTGATTATGGACTATTGACCAATGTGATTGGATTTTATTTTAGTTGGATGCATGAATGTATGAGTTTTATTAAATGGGGTCTGCGTACCTCGTCTTCTCTAATTTTTATTAATGTAAATTCTATCTCCCTCCTATGTACTTCCCCTTGACTGCTGATCAAGGTTTCTATTTATTTTAAATAGTTATGTAATAGGAATAGTTAGAATTAATTTTGAAGAATTGGAGATCAAGGAGCAAGGAGAGCTTGAAGACCCGTTTATAATGGAGCCCGTGTTTAAATGTAATAATTATATTTAAATATTAATTCTTGCACCCCTAGGTTTGACCTTTTGGTTCACTTTGTGGCTCTAGTGAACCAAACTAGAATAAAGTCCATAATCAATCCGGGTAGAATATAGTATTCTATGTGCATGCTTATAATATATATATATATATATATATATATATATATATTATATTATGCAAACATGCTTCGCATGTTAATTAATATGACGCGTATTTTATATATATATGTGCATGGGCACTAAACAAGATGAGACAAATTAATAACAAACCCCTCAAAGATTTTATATTAAGTTGTAACATTCAAAGATATTTGGAATATCGAACGTCGCCTTCTAGTATGGTAAAACAATAGAGTATTAAATATTTAATGAGTTTTTTGTGCACACACAAGGCAAGTATTAAATATTTAAGATGTTGTTTTATCACATTTAATGCTTATAAATAGACTGAACAATGCTATTTTGTTGTGCACACACAAGGACAATATTTTTCTTTTGAATATATGGAAATGTTGGGTCTGACTTAACTTAAATTATTTTAGTTCGGATGTGCACACACTTGACCATTATGATTTAAGAGACAAAATACAAGGAGTTACATAGTTGATGTAATTTACAAGAGTTATCTACTTATTTATTTATATATAGTTTGTTGTGCACACACAAGGCTATATACATTTGAAATGGGATCTTTATTCTCACTAGCATATCTTTAATTAGATATTGCCGAACTATATATATTGAGGGTAATATAGTTTGAAGAAAATAGTGGGAGATACCAATTTAAAACAAGACCTAATTTATTTTGGTAATTAATAAAAGAATGTATGCTAACATGTTGTTAATTATAAATTCATTTATAGAATTTTACAATGTCTAAATTACTATCACTGCGAAGCATATTAGATGCTATTTAACAGGACCGTATTAAACGAATTGGTTAAGGAAATTGAGAAAAGTTCTCACGGTTGAAAAGTTATCTTATGTCTTTAATACGCCTATCACTGCAATGGTTGCAGACAATGCCTCTGAGGAAGAGATTGCTACTTTTAGAAAGTGGCAAGATGATGCACAGTTGACTCAATGCATCATACTTGCATCCATGAGTAACGAGCTTCAGCGTCATCATGAAAATATGGATGCTCCTACTATATTCCTGCACATCAAGTAGTTGATGGTGAGGAAAGTAGGACTGATAGATATTAGATATCTAATGAGCTCTTCACATCTAGAATGACCGATGACACTACAGTACAGATAAAAGTCCTTAACATTATCAATTTGATTGATCAATTAGGACAACAGGTTTTGTCATGGATGGGGAGTTGTGCCAAGATTTGATCTTGCACTCACTCCTGGTCTCCTTTCACAATTGTTGTGAATTTTTCATATGAACAAGCTAGATATCAACTTCGCTAATTTGCTTAACATGTTGAAAAATGTTGAGAGTCACTTTCCAACCAAGAAACACCAAGTCTTACTGGTAGGGGCCAAAAGATCTTTTGAAAAGAAGAACGATTTAAAGAAGGTAAATAAAAAAGGCAAAAACAAAGGATAATAAGAACAAAATTGATACGGATACTAAAGGAGTTTGCTTCCGCTGCAATAAGCCACGACACTGGAAAAGAAACTGCGAGAAGCATCTTGTAGAGCTAACCAGAAGAAGCTTAGTGAAGTTTCGGTTACAAATATTGTTTTTTTTTGTTCATGATTGAAATAAATTTTTCTATAAGTCAAGGTTCTACTTGGGTATTGGATACCGACTTTGATTATTATAAATATAGATTTATGAAGGGACCAAGCAGAAGTAGAAATCTAAACAAAGATAAGTAATCCTATGTGTGGGAAATGAAGTAAAGGTTGCTGGATTAGCCATAGAAACTTATAGTTTAGCATTACCTACGGGCAAATCTATTAAGTCAATAAGTTGTTATTGTATTCCAATTCTCGTTAGAAACATTATTTCCATTTTGTTGTTGGATAATGAAATCTTTGGTATTATATTTAAGAACAATTATTATTCTATTTATAATAATAATGTTTTGTATAGAACTGGAATATTACTTAATGGATTTTGTATACTTAACTTACATGAAAAATAATTTTGCATATTGAACAAATAAGTATAAGAAAAGGAGATGATCATTCAAAGAGTTGAATGTGTGTATTTGCTGAAATACAAGTATGAATTATTTGAAAGGTTCAAAGAATTCAGAAGAGAAACAAATTGTCAAAGTATTATGATTCTTTGATTAGATCAAGGAATAAATACTTGTGCAATAAATTTCTAGATCATCTCAAATGGTTTTCTCATAATAGACGCCTCCTGATACGCCATAATTGATTGATGTTTCTGAAAGGAAAAATCGTACCTTATTGGACATAGTACGGTCCATAATAATTTTACTGACATTCCAGTATCCTTCTGGGATAATACTCTAGAAATGGTTGCATATCTGCAAAGATAACTTTTATCACAATATAAGGATGGGGATGATGACAATGATATAAGAATTCAATTAAATGAAAGCAAAGGATAAACTTTAAAGATTTATAATTTAATTTATCCAGAATTCAGAAACATCCAAATTGTTAACTTGATACTACTTTGTGGAGTAAAATTCAAGAATAATATTGTATCAAAAATGATTTGGACCGAAAAGAAATCATTTTTTTCATGAATAGTACCCCGAGTGAATAGTATTCGAGTGAATAGTACCCCGTGAATAGTACTTTAGGAATAGTAACCCGTGAATAGTACCCCGACATGAAAAGATTAAAAATTATCAATAATGCTCAAAATAATATTTCCATAAAAAGATACTGGATGAAGCGCAAATATCAGGGATATTTTACTAATTTCAAGGAGTATAGAAGCAATACTTATCAACATAAGTGTAGAATTAGGAATATGAAATGAAATAATAAAACTTACATACTACAGAGTATGGAAGAAAATATTATTTCTTACGAATATTGAACAAGAATAATATCACTTACGAATACGAAAGAAATAATATACCTTACCTTAGTAGGAGATTGGATACTGCAATAGTGTAGTAAAAGAATACTCTTCTTCTTTCTCTCTTATTCTCCTTACACTTTCTCTCTCTATAGCTTGAATGAAATGGTGAAAAATAATGAAGAAATGAGCTTCTATTTATAGGCTTTGTAGAGAAAGGTAAAATAGTATTTTCGCCATAATTTATGACATCGTCGCTTACATCATCGATCATATGACATCATTGCTTACCTCATCATTCCGATGACATCATTGCTTACCTCATCGTTCCGATGACATCATTGCTTACATCAGGATTCAAATTCAATTTGTTCTCTTCCACCTTATTTTACTTTTATACCATGAATTTACTATAATAAGGCTATCATTCAAATTAAAAATCATACTATTATATGATCACATAATACTAATATAATGTAATATTATAATAATATAGTTTAATGAATTATTTTATCGAAAAGATAAAATACCAACTTTCAACAAATGTCACATGCTAAAAATTCCTTCGTTTAAATTCACATTAAATAAATATTTCCTTATCATATATATCAACAATTTATTATTCACAAAAAATATTACAGAACTACAATATTGACAATCAGGTCGTTCCCAGGAAAGAGGGGGCTTTCTGATAAGGATTTCTCCTTATTGGCACGCAATTAGGTGACCAAACCCCTTTTCTCGACATAACTTTCTAGACATTATCAATAATTCTATCTAATAATATTATTCAAATAATATGAATTATTGATTTGATAATTTGAAATATTATGCAATGACAATTATTGAATCGATAATATAAAACATCAACGTAGCAATTATTGAACAGTAATTACTGTAGCAATAAATGAGTATAAATGAGTGACTTCTCACGTAAGCATTAATAATCAATACTGCGTGCTACTATGCAACCACGCGTATTACTGTACTTTTATCACTGGGTATTTCAACAATTAACGGTAAAACTTTCGCCGTTATTTTTATAAAAAGTTATTTCTATTATTTTCTAACTCCGACAACAATTCCTTTGTGGGGTCCACCAATGATTGTGTCGTCGTACGGATATTCCCCGACAAAAAGAATATTCCCCGACCAATCGAATATTTTATAACAACTTGCATACTTTGCAAAATTTACAAATATTACCCACAACTATAACATTATATCAAAACCACACCATAATATTCAAAAATATATTTCGAGAAAAAATAATCTTTATTTATGAAAGTTGGGCTCTTACAATCATGATTCTAAAAGCATTGCTTAAAACTATGGGTTTATCACATTTAAATATAACAATATTATATAGATAATATAAACGCCTTTAAATAAATAATTCTTTTATTAATAAATGAATAAGAATTTTACAAAGTATATGTTTTATCGTCATACATGATTGGCTTGTGTGCATACTACTTTCAATCTCCCACTTGCACTAAAGCCAATCGCTATGGTATCTAATACCCATATTCTTTAAGTGACGATCAAACTGCTATTTTGTTAAAGCTGTAGTAAATGGATCCGCAATATTCTTTTGAGTGTCCATATGCTCTAGGGTGACATCTCCTCTTTCAATGATTTCTCTAATCAAATGAAACCGCCGCAACACGTGTTTGAATTTCTTATGAGACCTGGGTTTGTTGGCCTGTGCAATAGCTCCGGTGTTGTCACAGAACAAAGGTACTACTCCTCTTATGCTAAGAACCACACCAAGTTCTTTTATGAACTTCTTCATCCAAACAGCTTCCTTTACTACTTCACTTGCAGTTGTATATACAACCTTTGTCACTGAGAATAACTATTTACTGCTTAGAACTCTTCCAATTTACTGCGCTACCGTTTAAGGTAAATACATACCCCGAAAAGGATTTACTGTCATCTTGGTCCATTTGAAAACTTGAGTCTGTATAGCCCTCCAGTTTCAATTCAGACCCACCATAGACAAGAAATACATCCTTAGTTCTTTTTAATTACTTTAAGATATTTTTCACTGCCTTCAAGTGCTTTTCTCTTGGATTCGACTAATATCTTCTCGTTACACTAAATGCATGAGTGACATCCGATCTATTACATATACCGTACATGATGGATCCTATTGTTGAAGCAAAGGCAGTGCTCTTCTCTTGGATTTGACTGATATCTGCTCGTTACAGTAAATGCATGAGCAACATCCGGTCTATTACATATCATACCGTACATGGTGGATCCTATTGTTGAAGCATAAGGTATTTTACTTATACGGTCTCTCTCCTCAGGTGTCTTTGGGGTTTGTTTCTTGGAGAGATGTATTCCATGGCTCATTAGCATGAGACCGCTCTTGGAATCTTCCATGCAAAATCTCTTTAGCATCATTTCAATGTACATTCCTTAAGAGAAGCCAATCATCCTTTTAGATCTATCTCTATAGTATTTATCCCCAAAATATAGGATGTTTCTCCCAAATCCTTCATGGAGAAGTGTTTAGATAACCAGATTTTAATTGACTGTAACATCGGAATATCATTCCCTATCAGTAATATATCATCAACATATAGTACAAAGAATGATACAGGGCTCCCACTAACCTTCTTGTACACATATGGTTCATTCTCATTTTTTATAAGATCAAACTCTTTGATTATCTCATCAAAATGGATGTTCCACATTCTAGAAAGTTGCTTCAATCCTTAAATGGATCGCTCTAGCTTATAGACTTGATTTGTTCCAACCGTTGAAACAAAACCCTCTAGTTGTGTCATATATACATCCTCTTCAAGTTTCCCATTGAGGAAGGCCTTTTTCACTTCCATTTGCCAGATCTTCTAGTCGTTATAAGCTGCAATCGCAAGTAAAATCCGAATGGACTGGAGTATAGCTACTAGTGAGAAGGTTTCATCATAGTCAATTCCTTGCATTTTTTTAAAACCTTTTGAAACCAGTCTGGCCTTATAGGTCCCTACCATGCCATCCGCTCCAGTCTTTCTCTTAAAAGACCCATTTGCACCCAATAGGCTTAATGCCCTCAGGTGCTGAAATCAAAGTCCATACTTGGTTTTCATAAATGGAGTCCATCTCGGATTTCATGGCTTCTTGCCATTTTTCTGAGTCTTTACTACTCATAGTATGTTCGTAATTCAATGGATCATCATCATTCATGATGCGTACTTCATCATCATTTTTTATGACGAATCCATACCTATCAGGTATCTTCGGTACTCTTCTAAATTTACGAATAAGGTGTTGTACAATAGGTCCTTCTACTTGGTCAGGTGCCTGACTTTGATCTGTTGTAATTTGTGGGTCTTGAACTTCTTCAACATATATCTTACTCTCACTGATCCCTTCAAGGATAAACTCCTTTTCCAAGAAAGTAGCATGATTCGCAACCAACACCTTTTGATCAGTAGGATGATAGAAGTAATACCTTGAAGTTTCTTTAGGGTACCCCACAAATCTATATTTTTCAGATCTAGTCTGCAGATTATCATTATCAAACTTTTTGACATAAGCTAGATAACCCCAAGTCTTAACATGCTTAAGATTTTGCTTCCTCCCTGTCCATAACTCATATAAAGTCTTTGGGACTGATTAGGTAGGTACTTTGTTAAGTAGGTATACAGCCGCTTCTAGGGCATAGCCCCAGGATGATACTAGAAGATCAGTAAAACTCATCCTGGAACGAACCATGTACAACAATGTTTGATTTCTCCTTTCAGATACACAATTCAACTGTGGTGTTCCTGGTGGAGTCCATTGTGAGATTATACCAATTTCTTTAAGATAATTGATAAACTCACCGCTTAAGTATTCACCACCTCGATTCGATTGAAGAATCTTAATACTCTTGCCGGTTTGTTTCTCTACTTCACTTCTAAATTCTTTAAACTTTTCAAATGATTCGGATTTGTATTTTATTAGATACACATATCCATATCTTGAATGATCATCAATTAAAGTAATAAAATAAGAATACCATCCTCGTTCATTCGTTATCATAGGTCCACATACATCTGTGTGTACCAACGCTAACAACTCTATAACTCTTTCTCCTTTTCCACGAATTTAGTAATTTTACCCATGAGACAAGATTAACAAGTTGGATATGATTCATAATCAGATAACTCTAAGAGCCCATCCTTATACCACTTGGATAATCTTGTTTCATTGATATGACTAAATCTACAGTACCACATAAAGGTATAATTAACATCGTTTCTTTTCCTTTTATTAGTTTGTTCAATATAAAACATTCTTATTATAAATGGAACAACTATTGTTCTTAATCATAATATCAAAACCTTCCATATCCAATACAGGAATCGAAATAATATTTCTAATAAGTGTTGGAACATAATAATAATTATTTAAATAAATGGAATTGCCCAAAGGCAGTGCTAAACAATAAGTCCCTATAGCTAATGCACTAACATTTACTCCATTTCCCACTCGTAGGACGACTTCATCCTTGTTTAGCTTTCTACTTCTGATAAGTCCCTGCATAATATTACATATGTGAGAACTACATCTGGTATCCAATACCCAAGTAGAATTTTGACTTTGAGAATAATTAATTTCTATCATGAACAAACCTGAAGCTTCTCCAAGCTTCTTCTGCTTTTGTTCCGCAAGGTACTTTTCACAGTTCCTCTTCCAGTGACCCGTCTTGTTGCAATGGAAGCATATTCCTTTGCTTTCTAGATCAAGTTTCTTATTATCTCTTTTATTCGCCTTGCCCTTAACCTTCTTACTTTTCTTCTTTTCAGAAGAAACCTTGGGTCTCTTCCTTTTCTTGAAAGAATCATCTACCATTAAGACATGGTTCTGCTTGGATGGGAAGAGCCCTTCCGTAGTTTTCAGCATGTTAAGTAACTCAGATAAGCTGACGTCCAACTTATTCATGTGGAAATTCACAACAAATTGTGAGAAGGTGTTCGGGAGTGACTGCAAGATCAAATCTTGAGTTAACTCCCCATCCATGCTAAACCTCAATTGTTCTAGTTGTTCAATCAAATTAATTAATTTTAGACAATGAGTCTCAACAGTAGTGCCCTCGGACATGCGAAATCGGAAAAGCTCCCTAGATATCTGATACCTAGCAGTTCTGCTTTGTTCACCATATAATTCTTTTAGGTGCAACAAAATAGAATAGGCATCCATTTTATCGTGCTGACGCTGTAGCTCGTTACTTATAGATGCGAGCATGATGCATTGTGCTATAGATGCATCATCTTGCCACTTTCTAAAAGTAACAATCTCTTCCTTAGAGGCTGTTTCTGCAACCTTTGCAGGGAAAGGTGAATCTTAGATATAAGAAAGCTTTTCAGCAGTGAGAACAATTCTCAAATATTTTAACCAGTCCATGTAATTCAGCCCGGTCAACTTGTTAGCATCAAGTATGCTACGCAGTTATAGTGAGTGTGACATTTTTCAAATTTTACATGTGAAATAAAACAACATTCTAGTATACATTCATTTAATTAATTACCAAAGTAAATTAGGTCTTATTTTAAATTGGTATCTCCCAATATTTTCATCAAACTATATTACCCTCATAATATATATAGTTCGGAAAAACTATTTAAAGATTTCCTAGTGAGAATAAAGATACCATTTCAAATATATATAGCCTTTTGGTGACACAACAAACGATATATAAATAAATAGGTAGACAACTATTGTCAATTACATCATCATGTAACTCCTTTTATGCCTCTTAGATTATTTTGATCAAGTGGTGACACATCCAAACCAAAATTATCCAAGTTAAATCCAACCTAACACTTTCATATATTCAAATAGAAAAATACCGTCATTGTGGTGACACAACAAAACAGTCTTGTTCAATTTCATTATAAGTATCAAATATGATAAATTAACATCTTAAATATTTAATACTAGCCTTGTGGTGACATAACAAACTTATATTAAATATTTAATACTCTATTAATTTTATCATGCTAGAAGGCGACGTTCGATATTCCAAATATTTTTGAACGCTTAAGATAATATATAAATACTTTGAGGGGTTTGTTATTAATTATCTCATCTTGTTTAGCGTGCATGCACACACATACATATAAAATACGCGTCATATTAATTAACATGCAAAGCATGTTTCATAATATATAATATATACATAGTATACGCACGCATATAGAATACTACATTCTACCCGGATTGATTATGGACTTTATTTTAGTTTGGTTCACTAGAGCCACCAAGTGAACTAAAAGGTCAAACCTAGGGGTGAAAAAATTAAATTTAAATATAACTATTACATTTAAATCACGGTCTCCATTACAAACGGGTCTTCATGCGTTCCTTTCTCCTTGGTCTTCAATTCTTCAAGTAATTCTAACTAATCCTATTACATAAACTATTTACAATAAATAGAAACATTGATCAGCAGTCAAGGGGAAATACATAGGAGGGAGATAGAAATTATATCAAGAAAAATTAGAGAAGACGAGGTACACATACCCCATTTCATAAAACTCATACATTCATGCATCTAACTAAAATAATATCCAATTACATTGGTCAATAGTGTGATGCCCCCAAATTCTGACCGCCACTTGGTCACTCGAATTCGGTTCGTCACGTGCTCAAAGTATTATTGAGCCCTATTTACAACATCTGAGTACAAACACAATTTATGAGAAATAAGATATTGACGTATCGTCGGTTTCAAATCTCTTAAAAACATTCGCGTCATTCGCTCCTCATTATCGACCAAATGGGATGCAAACCGAGATAACTCCGTAAATTTAGCCTCGTAATGCGACACGGTCATATTTTTTTGTTCCAATTTGATAAACTCCACTTCTTTCATGTGACGAATACTCTCGAGAAAGTACTTGTCGTTGAATAGCTCTTGGAACTTCTCCCAAGACATCTTGAGTGCGTCCAATTTGATGCGTTTTATAGATTCCCACCAAGAATCTGCTCTTCACGCAATAACATGAAGGTGGCGAAGGGAACTGTTGCTCTCGGAGCATCCCAAGACATCAAATATCTTGGTGATCTACTTTATCCATGCTTCCGCCCTTAAGTGGTTTTGTGAGACCCCAGATTTTATCAATAAAGATTTAAATTTTGTTGAAATAATTTTTTAATATTATGGTGTGAATTTAAGATAATATTATAGTTGTGGGTAGTATTTATAAATTTTGCAAAGTATGCAAGTGGTTATATTATATTCGATTGGTTGGGGAATATTCGGTTTAGCGAGGAAATATTATTCGACAATGGCTCAATCATTGTGGACCCCACAAATGTAATTATTGTCGGATTGAGAAAATGACAAAAATATTTTATTGAAATAACGGCTTGGAAGTTTTACCGTGGTTTCTTGTTGAACTACTCCAGTAGTAAAAGTACGATGTCGTGTGGTTTCATAGTAAGCTTTGCAGTATTGATTATCGATGCTTATGTGAGAAGTCACTCGGTTTGATTCCATTATTGTCGATTAATAATATGAATTATTATAGCGATAATGGACGTTTTGTTTTATTCAGATTATTAACGCGTAATAAGCGAAACATCATTTTATATAAAATAGAATACTTTATTAAAGTTATTCTATAAATAGAATATATTATATTTTATTATGCATAGTGTTTTGCATAGTATTGCGTAGTGTTTGCATAGTAAAATGTTTTTATATAAATAGAATATATTATATTTTATTTAAAAGATTTTTCTTTAAATATGGACCGTCGATTAAAGTAAATCAATCGGACCATTCATGGATTAATTCTTATGCATTCCATTTTCCTATAAATGAAGCTCATTCCTTCATTATTTTCTTACGAATTCATTGAAACTACAGAGAGAATTATATAGAGAAGCTATAGAGAAAATTATAGAAAGAAGAAGAGTATTCTCGCTACTTCACTACTTCTATATTCGGTTCTTTTTACGGTAAGGGTGTTATTCTTTCTTCTTGAAGAGAACTTCATTATTCCATTCATTATTATTCTACATTGGAATAACTTTGTAAAAGTGGCATACCCTATACATAACTCAGTATCTAGCAGACATACCTATACTTGGTGAAATCCTTATGTTATTCCATTGCTTATTATTACATTAGAATAACTTTGTATGTGGTTTACCCTATACTTGGTGACATTCTTCTATTATTACATTTGGAACATCTGCATGCGTGTGTTTTACACAGGACTTGGTTAAAATCTTTATTATTACATTGGAACATCACATGCATGTGTTTTACAGGACCTGGTTAAAATCTTTATCATTCTCGTTGGAATATCCTATTCGTGTGTTTTACAACGGATCTGGTTCCATCTTTATTATTCTTTGGAACATCACGATTGTGAATTTCACGACTGGTTCCGTTATTATTATTACGTTGAATAACTTTCGTCATCTGAAATACCGCATGCGTGGTGATTTCTTTTGTTATTCCATTCTTTATTATACCCGGTTAGTTAAAACTTTGACTTCTATACTCCATGAAATTAGTAGAATATCCTTGATATTTGCGTTTCATCCAAAGATCTTTCATGGAAATATTCTTCCGATCATTCTTGAATTTTACTCTATAAACAAAAGATTATGTTGACAATTTGGACGTTAATAATTCATGGATTAAATAATTCTTGAACTTGTTTTATTGAATTACTATGTCATTGTCATCATCCTCATGTTATATTATGTTATCTTTGGCTTACGTGCATAGATGAACTTAGTATGATTATGACGAGGATCATTCGGTATAATCACGACTTGATATAAATGATGTGACAAAAGTCCTCGGTAATTGTAATGCGGTGATGGATAGTTTTGGTATGATTATGACCGGGGGTGATTCGGTATAGTCATGACCATTGATAATTTGATGAAAATCCTTGATCGTGGGTGCGGGGATGATTAGATGTGGTGGTTTATTTATTAATTTGAGTCTCGGCGATAAAAATTGATGAAAACCTTTAAAACCTAAAAGATAGTAGACTTTATTCTCTACTTGACTCTTTTAATGGATTGCTTATTCGGCTATGATTAAACCGGTTGTCTATTGTATTTTATCGGCTTTTAACTTTGTTGAAGGCTAATGATAATTTATTACGCATTATCTTAGTCATAATATTTCTTCTTGGGCTAGTTGAGCTCACCCTTTCTTTCACCGTTCTCTTGAGAAATGAGAACATAATTTGGGACGAAGCCTGGGGAACGTAAGTAATGGTCCGAGAGGATAGCATTAGTAGTCCTCACTATTACGTGAAATAGTGTGATAATAGTTGTAATGAGGACTCCTTTTGAGTTTGTATAATATCTAGTAGACAAAATTTGTATTCAAACTCACGGTTTATGTCGTATTGTATACGGCTACGATTATATTAGTAAGTTGTATTTGAATTTATGTACCATGTAAGTGGCGACCCAAGATGGGTGACGATACCTAATTTGGGGCGCCACGCGGTTGGTATCGAGCTTAGGATATGATCCTGGCTAAGATGTGAGAATAGTACTAGGAGGGGAGAGAGGGGAATTCCTTCGCTAGTATGACCTACCTAAGTTTATGTGGTATTTATTTGGTCGGTCGTGAGTATAGGGATAATATGTGATATGTTATTTAACCCATGTTTGGTGGCGATTTGAAAATGACATCCGAAAATATTGAGATAAGCAATGAAGCACATGAGACCATTGAGTCATTTCAACCAAAAGGTAATGAGCAACAACACGATAATAATCATCACTGCGGTGGCAAATCTGGCCATCTGAACAATTATAACCATCGTGGGGAAATTATCATGTCAAGAATGGTAACCACTTCGGTGGTAATCGTACAAAATAATAAGAATGGACATTTCAAGAAGAGAGGGTTCAACAATGACGTGAAGACGTCAAGGCAAGACCCCGTTTCAAAGGAAGAAGAAACGACCACCGGTCAGTATGTTTCAAATGCGACAGAGAGGACACATCCGTCTCAAATATCTGTAAAGAATCCAAAGCGTGTTTTAATTGCGGAAGAGAAGGTCACTTAGCTCGATTTTGTCGTATGGTGAAGTCAAGTCCGCTTAAGATAGTGATGCCAAAGGATGTCCCGCACAAGCCAAAGCCGGGTAGTTTAAGAGAGAGCGCTTTTTTTTCTCGTGACGAGGAACCGAATAAAATTATCACGGGTAAGTTAATCATAAGCTCTTGCGAAGTCTATATCGTATTCGATAATCTGGGTTCTACCTATTATTTTATCTCTCTTGCTTGCGTTCAACGTTTAAATTTGACTCAGGAGAAATTGGACTTTGATTTATCTGTTTAAACTTAGTTGGGAGAAACTTCGTTACCTCCATTTGTTTATAAATCTTGTTGATTCAAATAAACATTTTCACGTTACTGTCGATCTTATCTTTTGAAAATACTTGCCTTTGATGTGATTTTTAGGAATCAATTGGTTAGCTAATCATCATGCTTTTTCGTAAGGTTGTTAGCTTTTATATTCATAACCAACCTGTTATCTGAATTCAAAGTAACCAAACCCCAAAGTTAATCTTTCACGTATATCAAGCCATAAGTAAAGAACTCGAACCTTTCGTTGTTGACTTCCTTGTGTGGAATGCAGAATCGGCGGACTTTCGTAGGCGACATCGTGAATGAAGATGGCAAGTTTATAGGTATCATTGTGAGGTGCTTTATCTAGGTTAAGGGATAGAAGTCACAGTTGGTATCAATGTGACGTCTTATCCAAGTCTTGGATAAAGTGTGATTTTGAATGATATTTCTATCATTAATAAATTTCTTGGCGTATTCTTGAAGATTTTCTAGCCTACCCTAGAGCGTGAAATCGAATTTTGTATTGACCCAAGACTAAAACCCATTTCTTAAACCCTCAAATATTTCTTCAACTAAATGAGCAGTTTACGTGGTTTATGATGAAAGTCATAATAAAAGCATTGGAATAATGAAAATCATGGGTATTCGTGGTATTAGTAAGTTTTATGATAAGTTATGTTGGTTAGTATGTAAAAACATGAAAGTTTCTTAGAAATCACAAAGAGTTGAAAATCATTTTTGGTGAAAACGTAACATGAAATTCAATTGACCATATCTCTTATTATATTTTGAATTTTGAATGTGGTCAAATCCTAGAGTTAGATCTATGAGTTACCTAACTAATCCAAGTGGAATTACTGGAAAAGGTGTTGTAGATTTTTGTGGACTGATTTTAGCAAAGGAGGCCAAAGCTGTAAATTTCAAAATGCTACTGCCCAGAAACTTTAAGGGCTGTTTCGGCCACTTAAATTATGAGAAAAATTCTGGCCTTTAGGGACATGAAGGTATATGGTATAAAGTATCTCCTGTCCAAAAATGAGCTCATTCTGACTTAAAATGAGCAAGTTATGACTCTTTCAATATTTAGGTTTTTTCGACGAAAAATGCTATAACTCTAGGAGTTCTATATCTCCGATCACCATGAAATTTAAACTAGAAGCTCAAGTTAACATGTGTAAGATCCTGCCAAGATTTGGGAATTTTGGAGTTAAACTTGAGGTAGCTAATTTCTTAAGGAATTAATTAGAAATTGATTTTTGAAAAATAGTAAATGAATTTTAAAAATTCGAGAAAAATATATTTTCATTATGGGACTATATTATGCTAAATCCCAGAAAAGAAATATTTTGGGACTAATTTGGTATTTTTTATGAAAATAGTTTAATTACGAACATATGAGTTAAATATGTTATGTGAAGTAACAAAGTTGAAAATAGGATTTTATGGCTAGAGAATCCTATATAGAGTATATGCATATTTTTTGATGAGGATTTGATAATTGGTGATGATATCTTATGAGTATGGCATTTTGAATGATTAAATGCATTATATGGTAAAGCGTAAACAATTGAGATAAATTGTTTATAAATTTAAGAAGTGATTTAAATATTGTTATAATATTAATGATGTTAGATTATGAGATTATTAAGTGATTGAAAACATGGGGATATTCTTGAATCTCGGATAAATTATATTATAAATGTTTAATATTTATCCTTTATCTCATTTGATTGATTCTTTATATCATTATCCTCACGCTTTATATTACGTTGAAAGTCATACGTGGCTGTAGTGCATAGATGGACTTGGTATGATTATGAATGAGGATTATTGGTATAATCATAATCAGTAATTGAAAACACAATTATCTTTCGCCGTAGTGCATGGATAATTTGTGGTCGTGATACTAATGAATACACAATTATCTTTGGCCGTAGTGCATGGATAATTTGTGATCGTGATACTAATGAATACACAATTATCTTTGGCCGTAGTGCATGGATAATTTGTGGTCGTGATACTAATGAATACACGATTATCTTTGGCCGTAGTGCATGGATAATTTGTGGTCGTGATACTAATGAATACACAATTATCTTTGGTAGTAGTGCATGGATAATTTGTGGTCGTGATACTAATGAATACACGATTATCTTTGGTAGTAGTGCATGGATAATTTGTGGTCGTGATCTTAATGAATACACAATTATCTTTGGTCAGTAGTGCATGGATAATTTGTGGTCGTGATACTAATGAATACACGATTATCTTTGGTAGTAGTGCATGGATAATTTGTGGTCGTGATACTAATGAATACACAATTATCTTTTGGTCAGTAGTGCATGGATAATTTATGGTCGTGATACTAATGAATACACGATTATCTTCGGCCAGTAGTGCATGGATAATTTGTGGTCGTGATACTAATGAATATCCTTGGCTTTGTAGTGCGGGGATGATTCGATGATATGGATTAATTATTGGTGAGTCTCAAAGAATGAAATATTAATTCATGGATGTGGTAAAAAGTCATCTTTGGTCAGTAGTGCATTGATAGACTTGGTATGATTATGACCACGGATTATTCGGTATAATCATGACCAGTAATTGAAAACACGAATATCCTTAGCCGATTGGTGCATGGATAATTCATGGTTGTGATACTATTAAGTTTGAGTCTCGGTATTATTGGTTTTACGATTATATATCTTTGGCCCGTAGTGCAAAGATGAATTGTTAATGAATATCTTTCGGTAGGATTGCAAATATGAATTTAATGTTTTCAACGATAAAGGTATTCAAGGTATCCTCACCTCTTTATCATACCAGTCATCGCACCCTAATTTCGAGGGCTAAATTCCATAAGGAAGGAGATTGAGAGACCCAGATTTTATCAATAAAGATTTAAATTTTGTTGAAATAATTTTTAATATTATGGTGTGAATTTAAGATAATATTATAGTTGTGGGTAGTATTTATAAATTTTGCAAAGTATCAAGTGGTTATATTATATTCGATTGGTGGGGAATATTGGTTTAGCGGGGAATATTCGCATGCAATGAATCAATCATTGTGGACCCCATAATGTAATTATTATTTCGGATTGAGAAAACGACAAAAATATTTTATTGAAATAACGGCGGAAGTTTTACCAGTAGTTCTTGTTGAACTACTCGGTAGTAAAAGTACGATGAATACGTGTGGTGCATAGTAGCTTACACCTGTATTGATTATTGATGCTTATGTGAGAAGTCACTCGGTTTGATTCCATTATTGTCGATTAATAATATGAATTATTATAGCGATAATGACGTTTTGTTTTATTCAGTATTATTAACGTAATAAAAGCGAAACATCTTTATATAAAATAGAATACTTTATTAAAGTTATTACATAAATAGAATATATTATATTTTATTATGCATAGTGTTGCATAGTGTTTTGCATAGTGTTTTGCATAGTATTGCATAGTGTGTTTGCATAGTAAAATATTTTTTATATAAATAGAATATATTACATTTTATTTAAAAGATTTTTCTTTAAATATGGACCGTCAGATTAAAGTAAATCAATACAGATAGTTCATGGATTAGTTACTATGCATTCCATTTTCCTATAAATAGAAGCTCATTCCTTCATTATTTTCTTACGAATTCATTGAAACTCTAGAGAGAGAAATTATAGAGAGAAGCTATAGAGAGAAAATTATAGAAAGAAGAAGAGTATTATGCTACTTCACTACTTCTATATTCAGTTCTTTTACGGTAAGGGGTGTTATTCTTTCTTCTTGAAGAGAACTTCTGTTATTCCATTCATTATTATTCTGTTGGAATAACCTGTAAAAGTGGCATACCCTATACATAACACAGATATCTGTGGCAGATACCCTATACTTGGTGAAATCCTTATGTTATTCCATTGCTTATTATTACATTGGAATAACTCGTATATCATGGTTTACCCTATACTTGGTGACATTCTTATTATTTCATTTGGAACATCACATGCATGTGTTTTACACCGGACACGGTTCCATCTTTATTTATTACATTGGAACATCACATGCGTGTGTTTTACACAGGACATTCGGTTCCGTCTTTATCATTCTGTTGGAATATCCTATCGTGTGTTTTACATCGGATGCAGTTCCATCTTTATTATTCTCATTGGAACATCCCATCGGTGTGAATTTCACCGACACGGTTCCGTTATTATTATTACATTGGAATAACTTTTCATGTCATCGCAATACCGCATGCATGGTGATTTCTTTTGTTATTCCATTCTTTATTATACCCGGTTAGTTAAAACTTTGACTTTATACTCCATGAAATTAGTAGAATATCCTTGATATTTACGTTTCATCCAGTATCTTTTCATGGAAATATTCTTCTGATCATTCTTGAATTTTACTCTACGAAATAGTATTATGTTGACAATTTGGACGTTAATAATTCATGGATTAAATAATTCTTGAACTTGTTTTATTGAATTACTATGTCATTGTCATCATCCTCATGTTATATTATGTTATCTTTGGGCTTACGTGCATAGATGAACTTAGTATGATTATGACCAGGGATCATTCGGTATAATCATGACTTGATATAAATGATGTGACAAAAGTCCTCGGTGGCACGTAATGCGTTGATGGATAGTTTTTTGGTATGATTATGACCGGGGGTGATTCGGTATAGTCATGACCATTGATAATTTGATGAAAATCCTTGGCTGAGTGTAGTACGAGGATGATTAGATGTGGTGGTTTATTTATTAAAAGTTGAGTCTCGTGATAAAATTGATGAAAACCTTTAAAACCTAAAAGATAGTAGACTTTATTCTCTACTTGACTCTTTTAATGGATTGCTTATTCATTGCAGATTAAAGCTGGTTGTCTATTGTATTTTATCGGTTTAACAACTTTGTTGAAAGGCTAATGATAATTTATTACGCATTATCTTAGTCATAATATTTCTTCTTTGGGCTAGTTGAGCTCACCCTTTCTTTCTTTGTTCTCTTGAGAAATGAGAACATATTGGAGACGAGTCGGGGAGCAAGTAATGGTCGAGAGGATAGCATTAGTAGTCCTCACTATTACGTGAAATAGTGTGATAATAGTCATAATGAGGACTCCTTTTGAGTTTGTATAATATCTAGTGAACAAAATTTGTATTCAAACTCACGATTTATGTCGTATTGTACACAGCGCTTATATTAGTAAGTTGTATTTGAATTTATGTACCATGTAAGTGGCGACCCAAGATGGTGGCGTATACCTAATTTTGGGGCGTCACGGTTTGGGCTCTCCAATAAACTCCGGTGGTCCCAGCTCCTTGAAGCATTTAGCGGTGACCGTCCGAGAGTTTCAAAGTGTTTCCACCACATTTTGATTGGAGCCTCTCTCACCGATGTTGCATGAATTGCATAAAGCCTCGAATAATCCATCATTCATCATTTGGCCCGTGTTGTTGTTTGCATGAGGATTGTCGCCTTCCTGATGCACATTATCCTGATTATTGATATGTGGAGACTCAACGGTCTCTTGTGCTCCATTGCTATTCTCAACATTCTCGGATGTCATTTTCAGATACTGCCACAAAACAAGGGTTAGTTGACATGTAACATATTATCTCTAAACTCTGACCAACCAATTTAAATACAAAATAAATTTAAGTAGGTCATACTAGCCGTCTCTCCCCTCCTAGTTCTAATCTCACATCTTAGCCAGGGATCATATCCCTAAGCTTTGATACCAACTGTGACGCCTCCAAAATTAGGTATACATCACCCATCTTGAGTCGCCAGATACATGGTACAGAATTCAAATACAACTTAATAATACAATTGTCGTGTACAATACGACAAAACATAAACTGTGAGTTTGAATACAAATATTGTCTACTAGAGAGTATACAAACTCAAAAGGAGTCCTCATTACAATTATTATCACACTATTTCACATAATAGTGAAGACTACTAATGCACCATCTAGGACCATCACTCCGTTCCCCGACTCGTTCCAGCTATATCCTCATTTCCTGAAGAGAACAGGGAAAGAAAGGGTGAGCTCAACTAGCCCAGTAAGAAATATTATCACTAAGATAATGCAGAATAAATTATCATTAGCCTTAAACAGTGTTAAACTGATACAATATAACAAACATCAAGTTTAGTCATAAGTGGAACAAGCAATCCATTAAAAGAGTCAAGTAGAGAATAAAATCTACTAACTTTTATGATTTAAAAGGTTTTTCATCACTTTTATCACTGGGACTCAGCTTAATAAATAATCCACATCATCGAATCACCCCTGAACTACGGCCAAGAATATTCTTTAGTATCACGACCACAATTATCCATGCACTACGGGCCAAGAATATTTGTGTATTCATTAATGGTCAAGATCATGCCAACAACTGTCCATCAATGCACTATGGGCCAATGCGGACTTTTACCACATCATTTGTAACATTACGGTCATGATTACACTGAATAATCCCTGGTCATAATCATACCAAGTCCATCTATGCACTACAGGCCACAGATGACTTTCAAAAAATATAAATATGAGGATGATGATAATGATATAAGAATTCAATAAAAACAAGTTCAAGAATTAATTTGTCCAAGAACCAATAACGTCCAATTGTCAACATGATACTGCTTTATAGAGTAAAATTCAAGAATGCTCAGAAGAATATTTTCATGAAAAGATACTGGATGAAGCGCAATTATCAAGGATATTCCACTAATTTCATTGAGTATAGAAGTCAAAACTTTAACCAACTGAGTATAATAAATAATGGAATAACAAAAGAAATCATCATACATGCGGTACTTTGCATAGACAGGTTACTACAATAGAATACTAAATAACGGAACCGTGTCAAAGTAAATTACACCAAGCGGGATGTTCCAATGAATAATAAAGAATGGAATAACAATAGAAATCACCATACACGTGGTACTTCAGATGTAGACAAAGTTATTCCAATGTAATACTAATAAGGGCGGAATCGGTCCCACAGAAACGCATGCATGTGATATTCTAACGTAATAATAATAAAGGCGGAACCCGGTCCGGCCAGAAACGCATGCAGCATGAGGATATTCCAACAGTAATAATAAAGACGAAATCAGTCCTACAAAACATGCATGACGAGGATATTCCAACATAATAGTAAAGGCGAAATAATAGAAGAATGTCACCAAGTATAGGGTAGCTTGCACAGATACAAAGTTATTCCAACGTAATAATAAAGAATGGAATAACATAAGTTCTCTTCATGAATACAAAAGAATAACACCCCTTACAAGTACAACAAATAATATTCCCTACCTTAAGAAGAAAATCTTTGGATATATAAGTAGTGAAGTAGCGAATACTTTCTTCTCTCTCTCATAGTTTATCTCTAGAGTTTCGGTGAATTTGTAAGAAAATAATGAAGGAATGAGCTTCTATTTATAGAAAAATGGATGCATAGTAACTAACTCATGAACGGTCAGATTGATTTACTTTAATTTGACTGATCCATATTTAAAACAAAATCTTTTAAATAAAATATAATATATTCTATTTATAATCTAATAAAACGAATAACTTTATAAAACATTTTACTATGTAAACACTATGCGAGCACTATGCAAACATTATGCATAATAAAATATAATATATTCTAATTATTGTCTAATAAAATAGATAGCTTTATAAAAGTATTCATTTTATATCAAAAGATTTTACTTTTGAAAACACTATGCAATACTATGCATAATAGAATATAATATATTATATTTATAGAATAACTTTATAAAAGTATTGCATTTTATATAAAAATTTTTTCAGTATTATACCAACAAAACCGAGTGACTTATCACGTAAGCATCAATAATTAATCTGGTGTGCTACTATGCAACCACGCCAGATTATCGCTTTTACTTTAACACCGGGTGTTTCAACAGTTAACGGTAAAACTTCCGCCGTTATTTTCATAAAGTATTTTTGTCGTTTTCTCAATCCGATAATAATTTCGTTGTGGGGTCCACCAATGATTATGCCGTTGTACGAATATTCCTTGTTAAAACGAATATTTTCCGACCAATCGAATATTATATTACAACTTGCGTACTTTGCAAAATTTATAAATATTACCCACAACTATAACATTATATCAATTTTACTCCATAATATTCAAAAATAATATTTATAGAAAATTCATCTTTATTCAAAAAAGTTGGGGTTTTACATTCTCCTTTAGTTATTACCGTTAAGTGCTATGACTCCTATCAGATTATTTTCCTAGTGTAATTTCACAACAAAAAATATTGTTAATCCATTTCCTTTCCCACCCTTCTTAAGAGCAGCTTAGGGACTGCCTCCCTCTTCAGATTATTAATTTTTGGTTGTTTTTCTTTTAGTCAAAATTAGATAATCAAAAGTATTGGCATGTAATAGAAAGTAGATTTAATTAAAATATATGCATTTTATATTAATTGTATATGTAGTTTGCATTTAATACTTTAAAAATGTTATTATTACCTTCACACATGTGACTATATATTCTGACTCTAGCTACTGGTATTTTTATATGTTGTGAATTAATTTTGTTTTTAGGATAATTTATTGGAATAGAATTATAATTGATATTATGGGTAGCTCATATTTTGTTGGAGACTGATTTTGTTGGAGAAGTTCATATTTCCTTATGAATATGAAGAAATTCATATTTTTTTTAGTAACTGATTCCCAAGTTCTACTAAAATGGAATGAGGAAGGACAGTTGATTCCTAAGTTATATCAATTGTTTTCACCAATAATTTTTTAAGAGCCTAAATCCTGTTCTTTTAAAAAGCAGTAGGGAAGGACATTTGAAATGTTGACAGTGTTCTAGAAATGATTTTCTGTTCTCGTCTAGTTGTTTTGGTTGCTACAATTTTGAAGACTTTGATTGATTCATATTTCAAAACATTTAAATGCCATTTTATTTTTCTAGATTTTATATATTAAAAAGCTTTGTCCATCCTGAATTCTCCATTGCTTTGCGAGGAAATCGCTTTAGCCTTTGTGTTATGTCGGCCGGTGTTAAATGCGACACGTGCATGAGACGGGAGAAAAAGAAAAGAGGAAGCTCAAAGAGAAGAGGGAGAAAGGGGGAGAAGGGGGAATAGGAGTCTCGCTCGCCACCACTGCCCACTACCATCGCCGCCGCCACAGGTAACCCTAATTCTTTGTATTTCTGAATTGGAGCAAGATAGTTTATACCACCTATGGGTTGAGGTAAAACATAGCTTTAGTGCTTAATGTTAAATCTAAAATCCTTTTTTCAGAGTTTAATCCACTAAAACCCTTTTTCTAGAGTTCAATCTATCCAGATTCACCCGATTGGTGAGTTATTTATTTTAGACTTTTCAAGTTTGTCAATGTATTATTTTCTAATCAACTTAAAATTGTTGCAATTGGTATACAAATGAGATGACATAACTAGAAAGTTATAAAAGGTATGTAATGCAGAACACTAACAACTGAACTTTGAAAAGTATACTCAATAATCTGGCAAACTGGTCCATGTTCAAATTAGTGGTCCATATACAAATTAATATATTAGTGTGTATACAAATTAATATATTTAAAGGTTTTAGTTCACCAGTCTAAAATCATTTTTAGTGGATTCGGATCTTTTAAAGTGGAGATATCATCTATTTTCAACCATTGTTTGGGTATCATTTCCTTAGTCCGCCACTAGTTTGATAACCTATTTTTTCATAGGAATTGCCAAGTTTCTACAGAGACTTGTTTATGTGTTATTATGCATCATGGTTTACATTGTTTGGGTATTTTCCCGAGCAATATGATAAACTTGTACCTGTGATTGTAAAATAAGACTGCTAAACTTGTAACTATGCCTATATGAGAACTATACTTATGCAAGATCGTTTATGGGTAATAGTTAGGCTTTTCTTCACATTACTTATACTTATGCAAGATGGTCTATGTGGATTCTTGGTTTGTGTCTTGGGTGCCTAGAAATTACCTTATATAAACGTCCGTCGTGCATGTGGCTAGTCCATATTACAGGGGAGACTCTGGCAAAACTTTTTTATTGGTCGGGTAATTGCGAACATTTATACTATTAACGAGCCTATTGGTGATCCACTAGAGCCTATAAACAATAAAAACAAATTTAAAACAAATTCAAATAAAATAACATGATATAATATAACTATTAAACTAAGTAGAATTTATTTAGTTTCTCATACTAAATTTACTTAAATGTCATTCATATGCTTACAAGTATGCTCAAGTCATATGGTTACAAGTATGCTCAACTCATATGCTTACAAGTATGCTTAAATGTTAATCATATGCATGCTTACAAGTATGCTCAAGTCATATGATTACAAGTATGCTCAAGTCATATGTTAACATTTATAATGTTGTTTGTAGTAGGTACCGTGTAATAATGGACCTCTATTCAGACCGTAGTTGGATGGCACGACGAAAGTCAAGTGCCTAGATAGAGTATTCTGGTGAACTTGAAATTTGGTTGCCAAGTGTTTTTGGAGTATCGCGATAGTCACCGGAATGTATGAATGGTCACCGCAGACATCGATGTCCATGTTTGAAGTGTAAGAATATAAATTATATGGACAGAGACATGATAAACTATCATTTATTTATTTCCGGGTTCATGAAAAATTACGAAAAATGCTGGTGGGCACATGGGTTGGATGTGTATGTGGCCACCATGATGGGTCTACTCGAGGCTATCGAGAGAATGTAATAAGTTCACTTTATCCTAATATGTTGTTTATAAATTGTGACGACCTTTTTTAGTATTTTTTTATTTATTTTTAACTATTTAATTGTTCATCTTCTGACAGGACACTTATAAAGGCTTAATGAACAAGCGTTATCCTGAAGGCACCCCGCATCCATCGATTGATCAAGAATTATGGGAGAGGCGTCCATCGTGAAGAAAAATTATGTCAAAGGCCAAGGACAAAATGGCGCTTCACCATCAATGGGCGCAGCAAACTCTACCACCCGATCTACACTGTCATCAAGTTATCCAGCCTATCATACTCCTGCTGACTGTGTGAGAGCGATCTATCAGGATCGTGATCTTCTTCGTATATTGGGCGGGCATCTGCAGTCTACGAGTCTGATGAGTCAAGGCGGAGGTAATGGCGTATATAATAAAGAAGCAATAACATATGTAGATATATATATATATATATATATATATATATCATTTAATGTTTAGCTACATTGTCTTATATGTTTATAGTCTCTGAGTCACTGTCTTACTTATATGTTTAACTACATTGTCTATTGTTTAGCTTTCTCTAAGTCGTAGCAGTATCAACACATGTAACATATATGTTTTATTACTATGTTAATTACAGGATCATAATTTGGTGATCCATGAAGAGCGCCTAGACTTGTTTTTTTAGATTTTTAAAGCCTTGTACTCTTTTACATTCATTCTTTGGACAATTGTATTGGTTTATATGGATGTTTACGATATCAATTGTATTGTGTTGGATGAATGTTTACAATTGTATTGTGTTGGATGAATGTTTATTCATGGATGATCAATGTTTATTATATAGTAGTTTTATCATGGATGGATGTTAATATGGATGCTTGTATATACTGTTGTGTTGGGATTGAAAGCAGGTACAAAGTAAAGCAGGTTATTTTTGGGAAATCAAGAAAACAGGCAAAATTTAAATAAAAAAAACCATCAGCGACCGCATGCGGTCGCTAACACTGTATCAGCGACCGCGTCACCTTGTTGGAATCTAGCGATCGCTGCGGTCGCTATTACCGGTCGTTGCCACGTGTGCCACGTCACACCTGACAACTGACTCAGCATAAGTTAGAATAGCGATGGACACGATCGGTGATTGCGGTCACTAATAAATCGGTCGCTATTACTGGTCGCTAGTGTCCATCCAACGACCAGATTACCTGCGACAATATCAATATCGATCGCGCGCGCACTCACTATATTACCATCTGCGATAATCTACGATTCACGATAAGCCTTTTTGTTGTAGTTACTTACATTCAATGAGATAAGCTTACGATATTCGTTGAATAAAGTAATGCAAGAGTTAGAATACTTGCACAATGTAAAGTAGGGTTCGGATACTTGCTCAAGTAAAAGAGTAAGAATTAAGGAACTTGCTCAATAATAATTGGAGTAAGTTTAGGGAACTTGCCTTACGCGTAGTTTATCCACGTTTAAGAATTTAACACTTTCGAATTCTATTTATAGCGTATTATATGTTTAAGATGTTCATTAGCTAACACAGTCTCTAATCAAGCTTGACATGATTCAAGTATGCATATAAGGTACAAAATCAGTTTCTACGTCATCACAAGTTCAACTCACGTATCTTTGATTTGATATTATGCAAACCCCCTTTTGGACTTATTATTTGAAAGTCAAAATTAACCTCCATTTACATCACATAACATGCTTCTTAACACATTACATAGCATATTAGTCATATATTACAAGTTAAAGTAATCATATAGGCATGTTTCAAACATCAGTTCAAAAATAGAAACCATTTTTGATTTCTTTTTGCAGTAATGTTGCACCTATCTGAAGCTTAGGGATCGGCAGCAATTAAGGTGTCCTCGGCCGCACAGTAGCTAAGCTATTGCCTTTCGCCAAATTTCACTCTAATATACCACTATACTTATAGTTTAACATACATGCATGTTAGAAGCTTTCACATACCGCATTACCATTCTTGTACTCATCTTTACAAGTTCTTTAATTTATGACTTTCTATAGAATTTTAAAGCTTAACACGTCATACAACCACAAAGTCTATCATGCTTGCTCTCTAAACATACAACATAGTCATAAAACTCCTTTTAGGCATGCTTGTGAATATTCATAACACATGTGTGCAATTAGCACCACTTTAGTTGGAAATATACTTCGTTTATGCTTTTCTTGAAATATGATACATAAGCATGGTATATATATGTTATGATGTGATTCACGTGACTGAGGAAGGAGTAAATGGGACACTCAATTTGGGATAATTCAAATGCTCAGCATTCTAGCAACACTTAGACTATACTTATGCACAAACCTTATTCTTATGTTATATTGTATACATATATCAACCATATATGAGTTATAATTTAATGTCACAATGTAATTAATATTTTAAGGTAGTAAATGTAATATGAAGTGTAACATATATATAATCCATGTATATCAACTAAACGCAATAAAAATATCGCAGTCAGGTATTATTGTCCGGGTAGTTCCATAATTATCTCTACCACTCATATAACCATATAATAACCTTATTATATTAATAACTTATTTATTTATGTTAAATAAATAATTTATTCTTTTCTTGATTAATTACCACTAATATAATTTAATTCACTACTTATTGAAGAAATTATAGATTTTAATAACCATTAATTATCGATATAATTCTTATTGTATATATAGTTATATTACAAATAATAATAATCATATATTATTAATTAATTACCAAGTAATCAATATTCAACCACAATTAATTAATATTAATTAATGATTTAACAATTCCGTTATCGGACATAACATACTTTAATTCATGGTTTATCAATGTCATACGTATCACATATTTGTTCCATTTAATTTCTAAAGTGGAAAGTTGGCTTTCTCCAATCGACCTCTCGCATAGCGATTGCGCCATTTATCATTTCATTGGGACTACAGAAAAGGCTGTGTTCTCGATAAAGCAAGCAAGACCGGTTTAGCTTCTTTCGCGCTAATTTTCATCGTTAAACTTGTTTTATACGACATGAATTAATGTTCGCAAGAGTGTTACTACAAGTCTACGAGCGTATTGATTACTTATATGAAATCTCATGATCAATCCGATTAATCTTCTTAATTCCCGTTTTAGCTCGCTTAATGGATTTACTCGTTTCACGATATGCCACACAAGACATTTCAAAAATCTCATTGTCAATTCACACATCTTAATATGCATTGATCTAATACGGATCAATTGATTTAACCGACTCACAAAATAATACCACTTATATTCACAGAAATATTATTTTCATTAATATATTCATTTAATAATAAGTGAAAATTCTCGGGTATTACAAATAGTCCATAATTAACCCCATTTATTATCATACACATTAATATATGCATTAATAAATAACATTCATCTCATGAATCATAAATCCATTCCATATATGCATGAATATCAATTAATGGGCAAAAGTTTTGCTAATATTTAGTTTTGAAACAAAATAAACTTCTTTTATTTTAATCAAAAACCTAATCTAAATTATACTCCTTTAATTTTCAACAATCTGGAATCAAATTTTAGATAAAATAAACTCTTTTATTTAAAACTTTTATCAATTTAATAAACCATTTATTTCAATCAAGGAAAACGAAATTTCAGATTACGTCTGTGGGAGGCGCAGACGCGCCTGTAATGAATCGGGTCATGACATACCGCACCGCGCCTTTGGGAAAAACCGACACTACAAAACGGTGCATCTGCGCCCCGAATGAACTAGGGAGCGGCGCAGCTGCGCCAGGTTGCAGAACTAGAAAATTTTTCTGTTGCCCAAAATTTGGATCCAATCGCATATGATACATACATGGAATCACTAAGATTGATAATTAGAATATAAGTTGGCCCTAATACCACTATTAGGTTTGTACTTAGCACAATTACGTAATCAAATGACATAAATAAAGCGAAAGCGCGAAAGAGGGAATTTTAAATTTTTTATGCAAACCATCACCATGATCATCCTATATGCTTAGTTATCAAAACAAACAAGAAAGAGAAGAAGATGAGATTCATACCCTTGTAGATCGAGCTTCCATAGGTACGAGTTCTACTCCAACTTGAATCCACGAGATTGATTCCTTCCTTTGATCAATGCAAGCCACCCAAACGTTTGGCCTCTAGAGGTGATCCACCAAAGAAGAAGAATAATTAAGAAGGTGGGTGTTTGGATAAACCCTAATTTTATCTCTATAGAATCTCTGAACTCTCCCAATATTGAAAATTAAGCGTGTTTTATCCCTTCGTTCTATAATAAAACTTTCTTCTTTATAAATGTAGGCAACCCTCCTAACTATTTAGGATTAGGGTTTCATATTAATTAATTAAACCCTTTTAATTAATTAGGCTTCCAAATCCAATTGGAAATAATTAAACTCTTTTAATTAAATAGCTTATTAATCTTATTAAGAATATATATGAGAAAGAGTATCTAATTAATTAATTCCTCAAATTTCTTTAAGAATTAAATAATAATAATAGTAATAATATTTAGACTCCTCTTATTAATTTATATTTAATATATATTTCCAAAATATTAAATAATAAATAATAAGATATTTAATTTATTTCATCACCATAGATTAAATTAATATACTTAACTTATTATTACGATTATGTCATTAGCTTCTTTAATAATTATTATTCCTTTTATGGTGTGACTCTTTAGGTTCTCCATATTGAATCGGTTGTGAATAAATCAATTAGAACAATTCTAATCTTATTTAAATAAAAAAATTAAACTAATAATTTATTTAAATAAATAATATTTATTCTAAAATAAGTGTAAGCTCCCTTAGCGATCAACGACTTTCCTGACAACATAGATTTCAACATTAATCGTAAAAGATCCTATGAGTAAATAGTTACCGTACAATTCATTCCTTCTACCATACAATGTCTCAATTAAATATAAGACATGGATTTACTATCAAGTATTATTTTATTTAATTATATGTATTCTGATCCTAAATGTACAAACTCCGATAGTGCAAATTAGAAACAACTTTCTAATTTCATTATGCCTTGGCCAAGGACTACTGAGTTTTTAATTATCAAATCACATAGGACATTCACTTCTTTTACTAGAAGTGGTAGATCCTTTATTGATCATTCATTATCTTCATGTATAATTAATTAACCCAAGCATACCCTTTGATATACCCTTAAGGTCTTAAGGGACATGTCAAAGTATAACTCATCATACATAAGATATTATGATGATCTCAAGTCTAAGGATTACTTGTACTACTATCACTAAAGGAATTTCTATTGATATGCGAGTAAAACTCCATTAGGTTTTCCTTGGCGAGCCACACTCAGTGTAATTATTCTCCAATAAGCACTTATATACTTGCTTTAGTGTCTTCACACAAATGATTATGAGATCTATCATCCTCTTCTAACGAGCAAGAAAAGTATGTACCAATCTATCCGGATTCACTAATCCCTAATTTAGTAATCCATCAATTGGGAACTATTTTAGTTTTAAGCTATCTGAGAGTTTAGATCTCTTTAGCATGATCATCATCATGATTCTAAAAGTATTGCTTAAAACTATGGGTTTATCACATTTAAATATAACAGCATTATGTAGATAGTATAAACGCCTTTAAATAAAAAATTCATTTATTAATAAATGAATAAGATTGTTACAAAGTATATGTTTTATCATCATACATGATTGGCTTGTATGCATACTACTTTCATTGAAGACATATATGTTTTTATCCCCTGGAATGTATCCTCACACTCTGAAGTTCATGGGAAAGTTTGTTCAATCTTCAACCCTTTCAAAGTATAAAAAAGGGTAGGCATAGTTCGACTAATCGAAAAATAAATTGCCAACGCACTGCTATCCGTCTCGCCAACCATTGAGCATCCTCGAAGGTCTATGGGGAATACCGATGAGTTAATCAATGTGAGAAAATGGATAAAAATCCTCCGGCATGTCTTTTTTAAATCGTCCACTTCCCGTTCTGCTTCTGAGTCAACACCACATTAGCCAACCACTCCGGGTAGTCAATTTTGAAGATGACATCGATCACCAAGAGTTTGGTTATCTTGTCGTCAATAATATTCTATCATTCTAGAGCGAAGATTCTCCTTTTATGCCGATCTGGCTTCCGAAGAAGATCCACACTAAGATGATGTAGGTCACCGACTCATGAATGTCTAGCATGTCACTAGGAACCAAGAAAATATATTCGCATATACCTGAAAGAGGTCAACCAAACCCACCCAGAGAGACTCACCTAGTCCCAATCCGTTCTTAACTGTTTTTATTGGATTTTTTGATATCAATTTCACATCTGTCGTTTCTTCCACTGGGAGGGCAAGAGGTTCTGTAGCCCCCTCGATGGACAGTTCCACTTCAATCTTCATTTCTTGTCGCTACTTACTAACCCTTACTCCAGATGATATCAACGCATTCCAATAGCATATTCAAGAAATATCTAGATCCCCCTTCACCTTGCTGGCCTCATTTGGCGTAGGGAACTTAATTTTGAAGTGAGGAATTTATGTAATCGCATGCAATGCAACCATCGTTGTTCAACCCAGTATAACATTTTAAGAAGAATCAATGTGTAATACAAAAAAACTTAATATTCACCTGAACCTGTTGTGTAGTCATACCTGACTGGTAACTCGATGGTATTGACCACATTGATTGGATCATTACTAAAATCGTATAAATTAAGGAGCCTCCTGCCCACCTTTTATTTTCTTTTCCTCCAAATCCATCATTCGGTATGCATAAATATAAAGAATATCCACCGAGGACCCATTATTGATTATGATTCTCGACATATTAACCCGGCCCCACCTATTACGTGATAACCAGTTCTCCCTCATGTGGTTCCACCGTGTGAGGTGGATAATCCTCATCAGAGATTGAGATCACAATAGTAGGATAAGGTTGTTCTTTTTTTGTCAGCTATTCGGACACTATCATAATGGAATCTAAAGAGCCTTGGCTCTTTTTACCCATCACACGTCTAACCGAACCTCCCGGTATATCATTCATAACTCGCCAAATAGGCTCATCCCACCCGAATTTCTATTCCCGATTATTCTCCTATCGTTGTCCCAGCTCTTCCCATTCAGTAATATAGTGAATTAACTCCCCATTCTAGAAATTCTTTTCAATCATATTTTTCAGCTGCCAACACGCTTCGGTTGAATGTCGCGTATTTTGGTGATATTGCAAAATAAACTTTAATCTCCCTTTATTATTTGTTACTGACTGAGCATTATTTGAAAAAGAGTTTATCCTTAATCTTGTTAATGATTCTGGCCCGATCGGTATTAAATGAAGTATATGTTTTATTAACATATTGATTTTAAAACGGAGGTCGATTATTTCTCGTAGACCCATTGTGGGCCTTCTTCTTTCACCTGTGTATCTAGCCTGAGATTATAACTTTGATCCAGATCCCGAGGTCGACCAGTCTATTGGGGTTGCGGCTTTAGACTCCCCATAGCATCATCAATGGCGATAAAATTCTCTACCCTATCATAAGCTTCTGACAAATCCTTCGGAAGATTGAACATGATATCCTTCATTAACTTTCGCGATCCCTCCATATCCAACTCAGTAGAAAAGAACCCAAACGCATGCAACATGTTAAGATCTTTCACAGTGTCAACCACGTCTCTAAACCTCTTCATATATTGGCTTATACTTTTGTTCGACTGTTGCTTAATTTGCATAAGGGGTGTTGTCAACTTTCCCTTTCTCTTGTTGCTACCTAACGATCATGAAATTTATCACAAAGCTCTTCCCAAGAATCGATGGAGTTGGGTGGCAGTGACAACAACCACAACCGTGCCCCTTTCTTTAATATGGTGACAAACATCTGACACCGAGTAGCATCTGAATTCTCATAGTAATGTATAAGACATTCATACATGTGGGTATAATCATAGAGGTCGCCCGTGCCATCATATGTCTCTAAAAGAGATATATTTTTCTGCTCTAACTCCGTGAATTTCTGCATTATGGAATCGAGTATCCCCTTCGAGGGAGTTCCTCCACAACGATCCCGTAAGTAATCCGGGGAAGCCACCTTTTGACGACGTTCAGATGTACACGACCTTCCTTTAATTCCCGAGAGTGTGTTTTACGCATGTTTCTTCCTTTCGAAGAGCCTCCCAACCGATGGGTTTTGGACTGACTGTAACAACCCCAAAATTCAGACAATTTAATTCTCAATTTCAGTCGTTAATAATACATTCAACCTCTACTTTTACATCATTAAATGACAGTACAACCATAGAAATTTGCAGAATAATTAAAATTTTCTATTACAAACTATCCTCATTCCCAAAACCTTCAACATTTACATCTAAATATCTCAGAATCAATTTAATACTACAATAGTTTACATCACGAAACGATATTACAATTCAACATCAATACATCATTCGGAACCTTAAACATGGCTCAAATAATACTAACACAACCAAAGTGTATAAATCTTCAAGTATCACATCTGATTCATGTCTCTCAAGTAACACATAACTTTACCTCGAAATCTTGACATGCAAAAATGGTTATTTGCAAGGTTGAGCTCGACAACCCAGCAAAATCTAACAGTTTTCATGCATCATGTAGCATATAATAACATGCTCAATATACATCTATTAAACATTGGAATATTATAACATACAGGCTACAGTTCATATAACAAATATAAAGATTGAGTTCCTTACTCAATCAGCATGCTTTACTCAATCAATGTAGTCATAAGTTGACTTTCACGTTTCATGCTTTCAACATAAATATAATACATCATGTTATTTGCAATAAAGATTTAAAACAGTTAATCATCAAGTTCACGAAAATAGGAACCGAAAAGATTTGCTCGATTTCGTTGCTTACCAACCACGACCATCGCGCTTGTGTTCATCCTACAATAGTTTAGAAGTTCATATATACCATCATCAATTACATATACACAATGAAATCAATTAGATTGCATTGACTCTTCATCTTATCCTTTTATTTCAAAACATTTCCTTCTAATCGTCGATGTTCAATCTAATGTTTAAGTCTTGTTACAACATCTCTTTGTTCAATCAGTTTAATTACATTAAAATTCCTTTTCCTTCTCATTACATTCCACTTTAATTGACACTTGACATTCAGTTAAGTCTTTAACCTTGTCGTTATATCGCCTAGATGTAAAATGTTTGTTAACATTATTTTAGTTAACCTTCGTTTCGTATTTCTTTATACTTCTCGTTTAGTCGACACTTATCATTCGGTTAAATCGTCATAGCTTGATATTACATTATATTAATGTATTATCTTCATTAAAGTTAATTAAATCAATTTCCATCTCATGCTTTTAAATTACTTCATTCAAATGGCTACATAACATTTAGTCAAATTCTTACAATCTTGCATCTACATCCTTTTAGATGTATATTAGGTTAGTTAAATTAATTAACTTAACCTTCCTATCATTATTTAAATTTTATTTTATACTTTCAAATTATTTCTTTTAATTGGTACTTAACATGTGGTTAAGTTCTTCACTTATGTCTCTACATCATTATCTTGCATGCTTAACTAGATTAGACCCTTGCTTGACAATCCTCAAATAAACAGACTTCTCTTGCCAGAGCTCGAGAGTTTCAGCAGCAACAAGGCCGCCACGCCCCAAGCCTTGGCACTCACTCGACGATACTGCTACCGGTTCGCATCACAGAAGACCAATGGCGCAATTGCCGCCAAGCTTCGGTAAGGGTATGGTGACATAGACATGTAAACCGTAGCAGCAGCCTCCGCTTCATGCCTGACTCCCAAAACCAACTCAATTCCTACAGAACTTCATGAAACTTAACATCTAAACTTATGTAATAACATCAATAAACATGTTATACACCATTCCAAATACATAAACATTACATATACACATATTTGAAGAATCAAAACCTTAATTTTTCAAATTTCTTCATTTTTACACTTTTAGCGAATTCGTTCACCACGAATCCGTTTCTCCATCAATTGACACGATTCCAACTACGCCGTTTTTGTTTCTTCACATACTAACATAATCCATCACCAATTCGCAGATTACAACAAGTAATGACCATGATATTTTGTACTTTCTAAGCCATATTCTATAACATAAACACTGTTATTTGAAATCTTTTACTACAACCCAATTCTCACGAATTTGATCATCAAATAGCCCTCACAAATGACGATTAACAGATTATAACACTATATACATACATGTATAAATCCCATGTGATAAGTAATTTACAAAAGATAATCATGAAAACTCAAAACATAGTATTAGAAATAAAATATACCTTCAACCCTAGTTGTATGCTAGCAAGAGATGGTGACTCTCTCTCAAAACCACTATGATTCCTCATTCTCTAAAATCTCTGTGTTTCTTCTTCTCTCCAAACCCTCTCTATACTTGGCTTAAAAATAAAAGACGCTTAGAAATAAACTGAAGACTCCCCACGTTCATCAGTTATGTTAGGCCAAAGGTCATAAGGTTGTGTTTGGCTACATAAAATTCCCTCATATTAGATTATTTTAATAGCATTATATTATATAGTTACTTTTGTCACACTTGATTTTAGTTCATTTAAATGACTTTAGCTTAATTAATTTAAATAACTTATAATGGCAATTATAATAATTATAATTTTTATTAAATTATACTTATAATTAACAAATAATTACATATGTCTAATTTAATTAATAAATTAGAAACATCACTTTACTTAATTTATTTATTTTCTTTAATATTAAAAAACTCATTTAATTTAATTAATTCATTAAATTAAATCTTCAAAGAATAAAATTTACCTTTGCTTTAACTTAATTACCATACACATGTAACTAAATTATTATACCATAATTTCATAAATTATTTATTTTTCTTAATAAATAAATTATTTAAAATATTTATTTAATTCAATAAATATTTAAAATAATTACCAAATTCATTTAATTTCTTCAATAGTTAACTTAACTATTAAACCTCACTTTCCCAATATATGAATATATATTTTCTTCACATCAGATCACATATTTCAACATATATAGCACGTATATATACATACTCAAATTCAAAACACCTCATAATAAGAATTTTAATTATTAAATTCTTATTTTAATAATTTATAAAAATTCGGGTTGTCACATTTTTCCCTCCTTATAAGGATTCTGTGACGCCCCCAAATCCGGGCATCTTCCAACCCGACAGATGGTGCTACACGATGCTACAGTTCACATAAACATTCAATTGAAAAAGCCTCAAAAGAACGGATATGTCTTATATATATATATATATATATATATATATATATATATATATATATATCAAGAGAATATTTACATACCCCAGGTTCTTTACGATCAGTACATTGTCATTGTCATAATATCAATATATTACAAACAGTCTTCCCATACTATTACATAGTTATGCTACCACTACAAGAAATTTGACCTATAACGACGAGATTTTGCTACGGTCAGTTCGGAAACGTAGTAATAGGGTATCTATAGTGATTTGAATGAGTGGTACAGCTGGTATAAAGAGAAAAATAACTCTATTACGAGGGTCACGCTTGGCCGATTTAATAAAACGATAAAATAAGCTTATACCGAGGCCTTTTATTTGGTCGTAGGTAATGGAAGCTTTAAGTTCCCTCCTAAATGAAATTATCTCGCCAAAATCTACCTCCATTATTTTCACTCTCCCAAAATCTCTCATACCTATACCACCCTAAATTTCCAACTTCATCGCGAACATAAATCACAATTGGAAGAATAATTCTCTCTCATACCCAAATTTCTAAATCTCTCGTATCAAATTTCTAAATCTCCCGTGACTCATCCCCTAAATCTCTCATACCAAATTTCTAAATCGATTGGACATTAGCGATACATCTCTAGTGTGGCTCCACAATGCGACATGCAAAGTCATGAATTTAGAAGTCCAAGAATGGCGTCGATCGACCGACCTAGAAAATTCAGACGATACCGAATATGAAAGAAAAGCGGAGAGAAGAAGAAGAAAAAAGATTATCAAGATGATATTATCGAGTATTTGCCAAAAGGCCCGTAAAAGGTTGTTATTCAAACGAACTTTTTATTTTTGTTTTAACTTTTGTATTGTTTAATGTTAATGATCGTGATGTTGTTTCATGATTTAGGCGTTGAAAGTAGCAAAGAAACTCAAGTCACAAACGGTTTCGGATACGCAAATGACTCAAACTGCTCTTCGGTGATTCAAATCTTAATGAAACGTAAGTCAATTTTCGTTGGTTATAAGTTTTGATTTTTAATTTTGGCCCAATTGTCTTTTACGGTTTAAGGAGATGAATATATGTACTCTAAACGATAAATTATGGGAATGGTTGTCTACCATGTCCACTATTGCATTTTGAAATTTGATGCACTCATTAGTGCGAGATTGAGTTCGAGATGATATATATATATATATATATATATATATATATATATATAATAATTTTATTTATTACTTAATAACGTAGTGGAAGGTGCTGAATGAATTAAAACCCCAAAACTTAGTGAATACCAGGAACTGAACTCCAGATTGTATTGTTGTCACTATAACTCTTTTCATATTTTTATTTTTAAAGTTAGGTTTATAATTTTCTGGTTAATAATTTCAAAGTTCCTGGCTTTTATAATGTTAATGGTGTGCTTTATTTTATGGGTTTGATGTGAGCTATTGTGTTTTCTTTTCAAATTTCGAGATATAATTAATAAACTCTTTATTATTTTTGTATACATGACTTTGCAAAATCAATAATATTAGCTAAAATATGAAAGAATGAAAGGAAGACTTCTTAGTCTTATAGTCAATAACTTTGTTTCATTAATACAACATTTGATATTTGATCCGCAGAATTATTTGGCGAAAGAAGATCGAGCGGGATGTTACTCAAGGTGTGCCACTTGAAATGTTTTCAAAGAAAAGAAGAGAAGAGGAGGCGAGAGAGAAAGAATGGTATGTAGTCTGCAGGATCAATTTGTTATCTGCGTTATTCTTTTTTGCTGCACTCTTATATTACAATTTTGAATATCAATATAGCATCTCAAAGCAAGTTGCTACTTGCTTATTGTTTGAAACTAATTTTTTATACTTCTTGTTTATTGTTTTATTTTCTGCCAGACTCTTATATTATACTTCTTCTTGTTTATCTTTGGATTTGGGCTGCTTTTATGGTGGAGGCGAAGGCATAACCAGCAGACATTTTTTGATGTTAAAGGTTTGTTGAATTTGATGATGTTTGACTGGTTAAATGTATATTCCGCAACTAATTACTCTATTTGTGTCTGTCTTTGAATCTCAGATCGGCATCATGAGGAAGTTTCCCTTGGAAATTTAAAGAGGTTTCCCTTTTTGAATTAATGTCAGTTATATATATATATATATGTCATTCGTTTCTCTATTGAGTTGTTTATTTGATATGGATTTCCTTTAGTTTAACTTCTGATTTTTGTACGTGTGTATGTTTGATGTTCAACTCTGTTTTTATTAATTTCCAATATTCACAGCATTTGTAATTTTTGGGTGTCCTGGTGTTGTTTGACTGCAACATACTCTCACATTATAAAGGGTGAAACTATGATATTTTTCCTTTCAATATTAATGGCACGTAACTAAATCAGATTTAGGTATTTGATCATTATGTTTATCCGCTTGGTTGAATATTCAGGTCAATTTGGTGATGAGAGGTTTATTTATGGTCGACGATAAAGGATATAGCATTATTATACTATAAGACCCGTTAGTTTGTGGTTATGGTAAATTGTGTAATGATGATGCAAGAATTCATTAATTTACTATAAGACCACATTAATTTGTCGTTATGGTAAATTGCTCATAATGATGCAGAATTCATTAACTTCACTCTTCATTACATTGTTGACTTGGATATCCCGATAAAACTAAGTTAGCAAATCAATCTTGAATAGGATTTTCCATTTGTTATATGCCTCTGTTTTTTCCTAGATAAAAGATTTTTGATATGCTTCTTAATCCCTTCTTTTTTAATTAAGGGAACTTTTAAACTGTTTCGAAGTGGAATGATCAATGTATCACCCATCGGGCTTAAACCGCAAATGTAGAAGAACGAGATGAATTTGAAAAGTATGACAAGGTATAGAAGCTTTGGCCCATTTTGGCCACAGTATCATATTCAAATTTTATATATGTAGCATGGTTGTGTGTGTGGCTAATATTCATCACTGAATAGACGAAGTAATCTAACTACTTTGACGTGAGTAGTTGTTATCCTTTTGATGTTCTGGTTATTCTTTAAATACGAAATTGTAGACAAGTGAAGGGAATTGCACATAAAAAAAATTTTGAAAATTTTTGTGTCAGGTGTTCCCTCAAGGGTGGGACAAGACTTATTGCTTGAGATATCTTGATGAGTTTTCTAAAATCCACTTTTTTGGAGACAAGACTTATAAAGTTCTTATTAAAAATTCCCTTTTCATATGCCCATCTTCATTATTTTTGCTATAGGTTATTTTTTAATATGTTCATTAATTATGTATCCTTGATAATTCTACTTTCTTTTTAACATTCACATTTAGCATACTCTCCTTTTTCCCCATAAAAAGTTCTTATTTGAAAGGCAATTCTTTTAATTTATCCTCTTCTAATTGAAGTATTATAAATCATAAGACTTTGCACCTTAACTTTACATAAGAAGTTCTAATGCTGTGGGAATGTATAATTTTCATTAATTACAGTAAATTGTCATGATTCTACACGATGGCCAAATATTCTCTTCATCTCTTGTGCTAAAGTCTGTTTTGACAATCTGTCTAAAACATTACTCCACTATTTAAGCTTTAGTTTGCCTTGTTTTTGGATTTGTTGAGGTTTCAGTGTACATAACATAAATGTTTGTTTTGTATATTAGATTTTGAGGTCTTAGCCTTCCCATGTAATCAATTCTTGTACCAAGAGCCTGGGACGGGCGAGGATGTACAACAATTTTCTTATACAAGATTTAAGGTTGAATACCCTGTCTTCCAAAAGGTAAGCTGTTTGACGTGATTTCCTTAATATGCTATTGGGGTTGTGTTTCATGCGTGTTTTGAAATATATATATAGTGATACACTTCAATTATTGTTTGTTCATAAATTGAATGATGGTTTTCTACATTAATGATGACACAAGTTTTAAATTATGCTTGTGTTCATAGTCCAAGCTGGTTCAGTGCACACTCAAGAGTCAGGACTATGTCATCCTTATTAAATGCTTACTCTTGAGTTAGATAGTTGAGTCTTAACATATAAGTTATCATTTTATAAGAGATGATTCTAGGCTCTTAACAACTTATTTCAAGATTTAATGTTAAGAATATATTGATTCCACATGTGATTCAAAAGAGAGGGGGTCACAGTTTCTGTAGATCTAAAACTGCCGCTAAAAAAATATTAAGTATATAAGGACCTTCTCTTCTTTCTTTGAGTAGTTGGGTCCTGTGATCCCCTAAGAATGACTAGACTTGGTTGCTCATATTCTTTAAAATTAATTAAATTTGACAGAATTCTTGTTTGTTTGGTTCACAGGATCAACAAAATATACTTTTGTTTAATAGGAAATAATAATTATGGAACTGAGAACTGGCTGTAGAGGCCTTCAGCAATAACCTCAAGCTTGCTGGTTCCAATACCCACACTTTCCCATAAAAAATAAATGAGATCTGGCTTGTTGGAAGGACTAATGTAATAATGTTAAAGTTAACCGAGACAAACTGAACAATGATTAACCAAAATGCTCTCTCTACTATACGGACTTGGGGGTTCTGAGGATATTTTGCATCCATTTGGGGGTCATAAACTGGGGGCCAAAAGGAGCTGAAAACACTATTTTAGTGGACATGTTTTGGTATTAAACTCCTTTGGTCACTGCTTCGACATTTCTTACTTATTTTAGTTGGTAGGAGCTGATAGAGTAAGTGATCCTCTAGCGGGCATCTGGGCTTATGCTTTAATAGGTAGACTTAATAAGAGGTCCAGATTAGAGAGATTCATTTACAATTTGAGACTAGCTTATGTGGGGAAAATATCCTAGTTATAAGCTGAAGCTACACCACAGAAATCAGATCAAATACCTAAAGTGAAGTATGACTGTTTATGGTTTTTCTGAGCTTCTTTGGTATAATATAAATTTAAATCTGGTCTCTTAATTTCTGTTTCCATTTTTGTATACTTGTCCTGCGCCTTTGTTTAGCAGTTCCCTTGGATGTTATTGGAGATTTAATGAATAAATATTATATATATATGTGTGTGTGTGTGTGTCTATATATATATATGTGTGTGTGTATATATATATATATATATATCTTTTTTGTTAATCAACATATATGTTTATGGTACAAACTACATGCAATATTAAGTCTTGCTTAATATTTCATCTGTTACTATTGAGACAAGGCTGGAGCATAACTATTAATTTCCTACTTATCTTACAATATCATTATTAAAGAGCTGATATTAAGTTGCCCCACTCTTTCAGTGGTTTTCATATAATAGTACTTTAGGAGGTAGATATAATTTATTTGCAGAACTTTCGGGGATATGCTCGTTTTTATATATGTAAAAGTTTTTTCTACATTTATATCTTAGTCTAGCATAATTATTGCATTTCCTAATTTGTAAACTTTGAATTATTTAGTTAAAGTGGGGTTCAACTTCCTGCATTAGAATTATCAACTTCCGGATCTTATTCTGAGGTCTGTTTTTCCACCTAAATATTTGACAAAGTCTACATATTTTATATAAAATTCACAAGCATCTCAATTGCTCATGGCTTTCTTGGATTCTTCTAATTATATGTTCACTCATTGTGATAAATGAAAACCAAGTATTTGCTCAACTAACTGATCTGTACAAACAAATGCAAGGTGGATATGCCACAACAGATGCAACTATTTCACTTCAGAGTACATTCCCGTTACTTCGTGCTCATTTAATATTTGCTAGATCTCCTTTTGGTTCTAACTTTCTCTTGTTGTTTGCAGAAGTAGCTTGGCAGTTAGGGTATGATGACTTGGATGCAGTGACTGTGGAAGACATGGGTTTGGAGGTTGAAAATAAATACCTATTTAAAACTTAATGCATTCTTATCATCGTATTAAAATTGACAAGTAAACTTTCTATGGGATTACCCCTATTTGTCATAATTTCAGGTTCTCAAGGAGATAGAAAGATTGATGAGAGTAAAGAAGTTAATGGAAGAGGCTGCAAGACCATTTTAACTTATAAGGGTCTCCTTCAAACTGTTCCTTCTGAAGTGTTGAACAAAGGAAGGCTATAGCTGAGGCATACTTGACCCCGGAAGAAACCGTCCCACCTGGGAACTTGGATCAGATCTGAAGCAGTTGAATCGATATTATGAGCTCACGAGCTACTTTCTTCCCCAGTCCTGCTGCAGCAGGTCTTCTGTACTATGTAAAGTTTATTGGTTATGGAAATTGTAAACATTTCTCATAATCCAAAATGTTGTAAACTATGTAGGGTCTCCTTCAAACTGTTCCTTCTGAAAGTCCTGCTGCAGCAGGTCTTCTGTCAACTAGGATATGTAAAGTTTTATTGGTTATGCTCTGTGAAATTGTAAACATTTCGAAGAAGTTAAACTCATAATCCATTCTTAAAATGTTGTAAACTATGTAAATGTTATAACATTTCTGAATTCAAAATTATTTCAATTTACTCGACTTAAAATGAGCAAGTTATGACTATTTCAATATTTAGGTTTTTCAGACTAAAAACGCTATCTTAGGAGTTCTATAACTCGATGACCATGAAAATTTAAACTAGAAGCTCACGTTAACATGTGTAAGATCCTGCCAAGATTTGGGAATTTTTGGAGTTAAACTTGAGGTAGCAAATTTCTTAAGGAATTAATTAGAAATTGATTTTTGAAAATAGTAAATGAATTTTAAAAATTCGAGAAAAATATATTTTCATTATGGGACTATATTATGCTAAATCCCGAAAAGAAATATTTTGGGACTAATTTGGTATTTTCATGAAAATAGTTTAATTCTTGAACATATGAGTTAAATATGTTATGTGAAGTAACAAAGTTGAAAATAAGGATTTATGGTAGAGAATCCTATATAGAATATATGCATATTTTTGATGAGGGATTTGATAATTGGTGATGATATTTTATGAGTATGGCATTTTGAATGATTAAATGCATTATATGATAAAGCGTAAACAATTGAGATAAATTATTTATAAATTTAAGAAGTGATTAAAATATTATTATAATATTAATGTTATTAGATTATGAGATTATTAAGTGATTGATAACATGGGGATATTCTTGAATCTGGATAAATTATATTATAAATGTTTAATATTTATCCTTTATCTTATTTGATTGATTCTTTATATCATTATCCTCATTGTTTATTTTTTTTTTAAAGTCATCTACATGGCTTTTGTAGAGCATAGATGGACTTGGTATGATTATATTGGGGATTGTTCGGGTATAATCATGCTTAGTAATTGAAACACAATTATCTTTGGTAGTAGTGCATGGATAATTTTGGTCGTGATCTTAATGAATATCCTTAGCTTTTGTAGTGCGGGGATGATTTGACGATGTGGATTAATTATTGAAATGAGTCTCGTGATGAAATATTAATTCATGGATGTGTTCAAAGTCATCCGTGACTTACGTGCATAGATGGACTTGGTATGATTATGACCGAGGATTTTCGGTATAATCATAGCAGTAATTGAAAACACAATTATCTTTAAGTAATACGCATGGATAATTTGTGGTGCATTGATACTAATGAATACACAATTATCTTTGGTAGTAGTGCATGGATAATTTGTGGTCGTGATACTAATGAATATCCTTGGCACGTAGTGCGGGGATGATTCGATGATGTGGATTAATTATTGGTGAGTCTCAATGAATGAAATATTAATTCATGGATGTGTTCAAAGTCATACGTGGCTTACGTGCGTAGATGGACTTGGTATGATTATGACCAGGGGATTGTTGGCATAATCATAATCAGTAATTGAAAACACAATTATCTTTGGTAGTAGTGCATGGATAATTTGTGGTCGTGATACTAATGAATATCCTTGGCACTTCAGTAGTGCGGGGATGATTCGATGATGTGGATTAATTATTGAAATTTGAGTCTTAGCAATGAAATATTAATTCATGGATGCGTTCAAAGTCATACGTGCTTACGTGCATAGATGGACTTGGTATGATTATGACGAGGGATTATTTCGGTATAATCATAATAGTAATTGAAAACACGAATATCCTTGGCGGTGGTGCAATGGATAATTCATGTGGTCGTGATCTTATTAAGGCTGCGTCTTAGCATTATTGGTTTCTGATTGTATATCTTTAGCTTTGTAGTGCAAAGATGAATTGTTAATGAATAGCTTTGGCGATTTCAAAGATGAATTTAATATTTTTAAGCGATAAAGGTATTCAAGTATCCTCATCTCTTTATCATATCGGTGCGTACCCTCTAATTTCGAGGGCTTAAATTCCATAAGGAGGGAGATTGTGAGACCCCAGTTTTATCAATAAAGATTTAAATTTTGTTGAAATAATTTTTTTAATATTATGGTGTGAATTTAAGATAATATTATAGTTGTGGGTAGTATTTTATAAATTTTGCAAAAGTATGCAAGTGGTTATATTATATTCGATTGGTGAATTGGGAATATTCGGTTTTAGCGAGGGAATATTACATGCAATACTCAATCATTGGTGGACCCTAATGTAATTATTGTCGGATTGAAAGCGACAAAAATATTTTATTGAAATAACGGCGGAAGTTTTACCGTGGTTCTTTGTTGAACTACTTTCGGTAGTAAAAATACGATGTCGTGTGGTTTGTAGTAAGTAGCACGGTATTGATTATTGATCTTTATGAGAAGTCACTCGGTTTGATTCCATTATCATCGATTAATAATATGAATTATTATAGCGATAATGACGTTTTGTTTTATTCGTATTATTAATATAATAAAAGCGAAACATCTTTTATATAAAATAGAATACTTTATTAAAAAGTTATTACATAAATAGAATATATTATATTTTATTATGCATAGTGTTGCATAGTGTTTTGCATAGTGTTTTGCATAGTATTGCATAGTATTTGTATAGTAAAATGTTTTTATATAAATAGAATATATTATATTTTATTTAAAAGATTTTTCTTTAAATATGGATGAAAGTCAATTAAAGTAAATCAATCTGGACCGTTCATGGATTAATTACTATGCATTCTATTTTCCTATAAATAAAGCTCATTCCTTCATTATTTTCTTACGAATTCATTGAAACTCTGAGAGAGAGAAATTATAGAGAGAAGCTATAGAGAGAAATTATAGATAGAAGAAGAAGATTATTACTACTTCACTACTTCATATTAGGTTCTTTTTACGGTGAGGTATTATTTGTTGTACTAGTAAAGAGGGTGTTATTCTTTCTTCTTGAAGAGAAGACACATTATTCCATTCATTATTATTACATTTGGAATAACACTTTGTAAAAGTGGCATACCCTATACATAACTTTGTATACAGCGTAATACTATACTTGGTGAAATCCTTATGTTATTCCATTGCTTATTACATTGGAATAACTTTTGTATCTGTGATTTACCCTATACTTGGTGACATTCTTCTATTATTACATTTGGAACATCACTGCTCGCATGTTTACAGGACCTCGGGTTCTGGTTAGATTTTATTATTACATTGGAACATCACATGCGTGTGTTTTACAGGACTGGTTAAAATCTTTATCATTCATTGAAATATCCTATCATGTGTTTTACAGGATGACAGTTCCATCTTTATTATTACATTGGAACATCCCTGTCGGTGTGAATTTCACGACCTTGTTCCGTTATTATTACATTGGAATAACTCGCCTACATCAAGTACCGCATGCGTGGTGATTTCTTTGTTATTCCATTCTTTATTATACCTAGTTGGTTAAAACTTTGACTTCTATACTCCATGAAATTAGTAGAATATCCTTGATATTTGCGTTTCATCGATATCTTTTCATGGAAATATTCTTACGATCATTATTGAATTTTACTCTCTACAAAAGATTCGTGTTGACAATTTGGGCGTTAATAATTCATGGATTAAATAATTCTTGAACTTGTTTTATTGAATTACTATGTCATTGTCATCATCCTCATGTTATATTATGTTATCTTTGGCTTACGTGCATAGATGAACTTAGTATGATTATGACCGAGGATCATTCGGTATAATCGTGACTTGATATAAATGATATAAAGTCCTGATTGACACGTAATGCGATGATGGATAGTTTTTGGTATGATTATGACCATGAGGGGTGATTCGGTATAGTCATGACCATTGATAATTTGATGAAAATCCTTGGCCGTGTAATGCTGTCTATAATTTTATCGGTTTAACATCTGTTGAATGCTAATGATAATTTATTACGCATTATCTTATAATATTTCTTTTTTGAGCTCACCCTTTCTTTCATTGTTCTCTTCAGGAAATGAGAACATTTTGGATCGGGGAGCGAAGTAATGGTCGAGAGGATAGCATTAGTAGTCCTCTTTATTACGGTGAAATAGTGAGGACCTTTTGAGTTTGTATAATATCTAGTAGACAAAATTTGTATTCAAACTCACGATTTATGTCGTATGTACATACCTACAGCTTATATTAGTAAGTTGTATTTGAATTTATGTACCATGTAAGTGGCGACCCAAGATGGGTGGCGATATACTAATTTTGCATTTGAATTTATGTAAGTGGCGACCCAAGATGGGTGGACGTATACCTAATTTTAGGGGCGTCACATTTGTGACTCTTGTAATGTTTTAATGTAAATGATTTTAAATGATGTATATAATATTTTTTATATTTTATTTTATATTGTATTTGTGTTTGTTGAATAAATGTGCATTATTAATTTTTTTAAATATGAAAAGCCTATATGACGGTCATCGATCGTAGCTATAGTGTTCTATAAAACACATTCCTATAGCGACGGTCACCGAGCGTCACTATAGACATCTATAGCTACGGCCATGACCAGTAGTAATAACTCTCAATGACTGATTAGTAAAGAGCAAATGCACGATTTTTCCATGACCTATAGCTAGGGTGGGTGACCGTCGCTATAGGCCAAAAGACCGTCGCTATAGGCTTTACCGACGGATTTATGGCGACTGGGTCGCTAAAGCTTTTTAGCGACGGTCTTTTGGCCTATAGCCGTCGCTATAGGCTGATTTTCTAGTAGTGTACGGGTTCATCTTCGCCTTGCCTTTATCCTTGCCTGAGACTTCTGTGCGCTCGATCTTAGCTGTGTTCATATGGTTCAAGCAAGAATGAGCATGACTAGCTCAAATAAGTACTACAATTCTAATAAACAACATGCTTGAAACATAGAACTCATATATCTTTAATAATCGAACAATAGTTACGAAGTACTATCGATAAATCAAAATAGCACTTCTTTTTCTTCAAAACGTTTTACACAACCATACTTAAGGGAATAATAATTATGACTCAAGTATATGAGCATTCATAAGTTCTTTTTGAAAAGGACAACCCGACACTAAGTCCGTAAGTCTGTTATAGCTTACGAGCACTTCTGAGTGATCAGCTCATAGTACTCTATGTTGATTAACACTACATTCATTAAACGTATATATGTTTAAGTTGTGGCAACCTCACGTGCCTGTCGTTTGACGACAAATAATTTGAGCATACACAATCTACCTTTGAAAACCACAACAATATTAGTTCGGTAAATCCTTATCAACACTTGATAGAATAATATAGCATATGTCTAGCCGAAAGGATTGGCTTTGACATTCCTCAAATACTAACTCATGTGAAGAATACATGAATCACAAAGACTTGCCCAGATCGAATGGAACAAGCGGTTAGAGTACTTGCCTTTAACGCTCGCTACAAATTATAACACGTAATCGTACGCGTCTTTTAAGGTCTCTACATTAAATGATAGCATAACATAGAACATTAGGTCATGAATGATCATACATGATTCCTAAAGAATCTTACCTTACTTCTCAATCTAATTACATATTAGATTTGTTATTATCATTTTCGGCTTTCCGTAAGATCATTCTTTCATTCATTTGCGATTGAGTTAACTAAACCCTAAGTGTTCATACTTAAGGCTTAATATGTCTTAACAATGTTTCATTATAATCCTTGTCCAATTGGTTATTAATTACTAACCATGTTCTATATATAAATATTTACTATTGTCTTGGTCTTGAAATTTCGTGACTGCCGTAGTCACGGCATTATCAGACTTGTGTATACATATGCAAGGCCGCCACTTAATCCTCAAAAATTCAGACTTAAGGCCATGATGCGAGTCTCAGTATTCTTGGTCGCTACCATGCATTAACTTTTGCAAGGTGTTTTTACATCGTTCAGCGCCATCACATGAGTCATTTTGTTTAGGGTTGGCCATGGCATGGCCAACTCTGCACCGTAAAATAATTTCGATTTTGAAATTTTGTGAACTTCCCGGACGCATAACTTCTTCGTTATAAGTCCGAATTAGCTCGTTCAAAAGCCTACGGTTCACAAATTACGTAATCTACATGATTATTCAAGAATTTTATCTATTTGACTTTGTTTGCTAAAAACTCACCTATTGCTTCATTTTTAACGAAAACGATAAACGTTCGTGAACGTTCAACGCTCGTTTCTTCGTTTTAAGTCGGAATCCGGTCATTTTTGAGTCCGCAACTCTATAATGACTAAAACGACTTGTTTCCAATGAAAACCAACATTTCTGACTTCGAATACAAAATATGAGTTCCATTCCGAGAATTTCACTGAATTCGATGAATCGTTCAATCGCATGTAATTAAATAACTCTTCATTATTAAGCGTTCTTAATGGATTTTAATCAACATAAGATCATTACAAGTTATTTACTACTCCAACTTATAATCAAAGTAGGTCTTGACTTATTCTCATAAGTTATTAACTTATTTAGCTTAAGAGTTAGAAATCTTCATGTTCATGACTTATTATTAACTTAAGTCCTTCAATCAAAATTCTCATGCTATATTCCACATACTAAACATCATAAGATAGGTTCTTCATGGTTCTAGCAACTTATTAATGTTCAATTTGCTTTTTCTTTCAACTTATTAGAACTTAAGTTCATTCTTTAGTAACTTATTACATGCTATCATCCAACCCTCCCCTTCTCTATCAATCCTATTATAGAAGAGATGAAGATATAAGAGAGGAGTCTTACCCTTGAAGACTTCTTTTTTGCTTTTATAAAACTATCAATGGTTCAAGTGGCTTATAAGTGCTTAAGTGACTTATTCTCCCTAACCAATAAGTAGCTTTATGTTTGAGAGAAAAGTTGGATGAAAATGATCAACCAACACAAGAAATGAGCTTGGTATTTATAGGATTGGCAAAGTGAGGGCATTTTAGACATTAAACCTCCCACCTCCTCATTTCCACCTCCTTACTATTCTTTACTTAACCTTCAAGTCTTCTTGCTAGCTACATAAAGTTCTTGGGCATCACACAAAATCCTTGCCCATCAAGTCTACCCATGGATCATTATTAGCTAATGAATCATAGTTTGGGCTCAATACTAATTCAATTAACTTATCCTTTGGGCTTGCTAATAATAATAGCTTATTTCCTTGTTGGGCTTGCATTAATCAAGTTGGGCTTTATTAACCAATTACTTGAGCTTGATAATTAATCCCACATAAGTTTACACCTTATACAAATTACCTCAATTCTTCCATTAGGTTTTAATACCTATAATCCCAAATTAAGTCTGCATGCGATTTATTGCGTTTTCCATACTTAGATTATTATTACATAATCCATCTCGCCCCGATATTCTAACGTTACGTATTTCGGAAGTTCAAAAAATAATTCCGGCGATAAACGATGAATAGTGATTTTCATAAACTTTCTCGTAAAACATTTATTTTCGTCTTGGAAATTCAAACACTTTAATTCATCCACATAGTTAAAATACTACGACGTTCCGACATTTCTAGGTTATAGAACAACATTCATCTTCTCAATACACAATAATAATAAATAATATTATTTTATTCATTATTAAAAGAAATTACAAAATGTTCGATTTTTCCGGGGCGTTACAGATTCCGTCCTCGGAATCAACGAAACATCCCTTACTCGATTTTCACCAAATCTCTTTTCAAAATTTATCGTTGAATAACTTCAACACATTACCTTAATATAGGTTTTATATTTCTTACTCCCACCATTATTCATAATAAATTCTTGTAAGTTTTATTTCATAACCTTTACTTAGACTCAATTATATTTGAGTATTACATATTCTTTGACCCGTTCATTATCTTTCTCTAAGGATCAGTATCATCTACTATATTCTCAAACTCTCGGGACATTACACTGACTTTTTAGTGTAGACTCCCGACGCCCATACTATGTCAGGGAGACCTCTCTCTCCCCGTCCAATTTCATCAATTATGCATTCCACTCTTCTTGCTAGATGCGTAAAGTCTTCAAAGCCTCATTTGCTTGTTGGATTTTGCTTAACCGAATCAATTCCCATCTGTCCTCATTTTTGTGCACCCGATCCTGACAAATATGGGTTCGAGACTGATCATATGCCCCATGTTTATAGGGACCGTGGACCTTCTGGCTTGTAGAAAATAGTTGTCGTCGAACCAGAGCTGACTGAGCTTTATGTTGGGACCGATTTAGAGTTATTGTGTCTAAGCCTATCTTTGACTGATCTGTGGACCTGATGTGTTGTCGAGTTGACCTATCTTTGCTATAATGCTAAAGCCGAAATCTGTCTGCTCGCCAAATCACCAAACAACAAAATTTAAACATGCATAGTGAACAAACAAACACACTAAAAAGCTTAACGGTCAGGGCCGTCGGGGGATTGTGACTCCCCCAAATTCGTGTACTTACTACAACGAACTTGGTGATCACTTTCAACACTAAATCCTTTCTAAATATAGATATTCCATTATTCATAACCTATATCTATCCGAGATCCATAGTATCAATAATAAGATTGTTCCCAAGACTGAGGTAGCTTTCCGTTAAAGATGGAACTTGTTAGGAATGACTACACCTTACATATTTAAATTTGATTATGTGAATATAATGTATAATTGTTTCAGTAGTTTGTTTTTGTAAAGTGACGAGTGCATATTATTTAGTTATTTTGATTCATTTATGTTTAATTTATTGCATATTTTGTTGTGAACATGAGCTTATTAAGATATTTTATGATTTCAGGATGAATTAAAGATGAAAAGAAGAAAACAAGTTGATTTGGAACTGAAATGAAGAAAAAGAAAATATGTTGCTAAAGAGCAGTAGCAGCGCGACTATGCGTGGTCAAGGGCAAAAGAAACGTGGCAGCGCTTGGATGCAAAAAGAAGAATTCAACTCTAGAGCTTGGGAAACTAAACGCCACACATATGAGCATATGAACCTGCCCCCAAACATAAACTAGATATTGTCCTCAATGGTTGAAATAAGAAAAAGTGAAACTGATGACTTCCATGAAAATATAGCAATCTTCATCCTTGTCCGCTAAGTTTGAAAAATAGGCTAGGCATATTGGAATAAATCGGGCACTATACTTGAATTTGAATTGAATAACCTGTAAACACAATATAAGCAAGTTTATTAAATCCTAAACAAATGTAAAATAAATAAAAACAAAAAATAGAAATTAAACTTGGTTTGCCTCCCAATAAGCGCTTGTTTTAAAGTCTCAGCCAGACTATTTCAATTTCCTCAATCTAATTCCCCTTCAAAAATTGAGGAACCCTCCATCCATCAGTACCAACGTAAATTTCGAAGGCTTCCCCTCTGTAAGGGTCATTGTTTCAAATTGACCCAACATGCTCATTTTATATAAAATCTCATTTTAGAACTTTGAGTAGCCAAACATTTGCTTAATTATGTATGTGAACGAATCCTTTCATTGAAGATTTTTAAACACAACTAGATCTTCCTCTTTCTTCCCTTTCTCATCCCACCATGGCTCAAAATATATACTATCTCTCATGTCACATAGAGCTTTGTCGACGACATGACTACCAATTGGGCACGGGATAACAAATATACTCGGATCCTTAAAGTTTGATGGAGAAGATACATAGGGAATTATCAAAATCGACTCATCTACATTGAAACTTAATACTGGATCTTCTTCTGCCTCCTTTTCCTTATTCCCACTTATCTCCTCAACATCCACATCATTTGGCACGTCTAATTATGGATTTTGCATGAGAAATCCATCATTCTCGGGACCCATATTACTGGATACATCAGTTTTAGATATTCGCTCTAGTACTCCATCAGTTTTGAAAACCATGTCACTTGACAATCTATCTTTGAGGATAATTGTTTGTGTCGTTTACCAGTTGTTCTATTTGGTTTGTGAGATTCTGCAGCCGCACATCCCGGATGGTCTTTCACATCTCATTAACCTCAAGGTATTTTGTCACAAATTCCTCAAGAACTTGTTGTTGGCAAGCCTAAAATTCGGGTGGTTGAATTTGTCGTGACGCTTGAGGTTGGGCTTGATTATCTTGCCACGAGAAATTCGTGTGATACCATCAATCTCGATGATAGTTGTTCGGATAAGCATAATGGTTTGGGTAGTAACTGAAGTTTCCATCATACTGTATTGACTCGAAACTTATGGCACATTGATGACTCGGATGGTTTCCAGCATAACAAATACAAATCACTGCTACACTTTGAATAAGTTGTGTTGCTAAATTGTCGATCTTCCTCGAAAGTGTCTCCATTTGTGCTAACAACTCATCGAGTTCATAAATCCCTATCGCTTTTGGCTGATTCATTCTCGTATAAGGCCATTAATAATTATAGTTAGCCATTTATGTACCTCGTAAAGAAAAAATAAATAAATAAATAAAAACGTTTAAATAAACTAATTTATAAAAACTAATAACGAAATAATTATTAAAACCTTATCTCAGAAACGGAGCCAAAAACTTATTGTACATTTTATATAATGACGAATACACATAAGTATACATGGTCAATGTGATGCCCCCAAAATAGGTCTACACAACCCATTCTAGGTCGCCAAAATACATGGTACAGAATCTAAATACAAATCTTCCTTTTTAAAACTATTAAACTATCATACAAAATACGACAACACATAAGCTGTGAGTTTCAATAAAAATAATAGTACTTACACTCCAAACCAATGATACTTTACATAAAGGTACAGTCGATAACGGTTTTAGAAATTAAAATCTTTAGAAAATGCTCAAGGAAGCCTTCATACATGGGAGGCCATGCATCTAAGTTATAATAGATATCATAGGACTTGAGAATTAACCTTGGTCCCAATAGACCCCAAAGAAGAACGAGAAGATTACTATCATGTTCATTCCAATGGTGTGTATCTTTTTACCATATAATTATCTCTATTATCTCAAATTGAGGATTATATTCCAACCATACTCCAAGATTATATAGATAATGCTCATAGATATAGGCAGCAAGTGGATGCGCACAACCATATCTTATTATAACACGAATTTGTATGTGTTTAGACATCGTGTAAGATAGTGGCAACACACCCTTTAATCTCTCAATACAATTATGTCCTCATTCAAATGAAGTGCATTTTTTACGCTTTCAAAGTCGGATTCTTATCACCCTATTGTTGTTCACAAAAATTAACTATTAAATGACGTATAAAATACGACATACACATTTTAAGTCCTCAATACAATTGTATATTGTCATGCTATTTTATAATGTATTGAGAAACTTCAACAGTCACAGACCATCACTTTATTCCCCTTGTTGTCCCCGCTCAACCCAACTACACTCTTATTACCTGAAAGGAATTATCAAACGAAAGGGTGAGCACAAATAGCCCAATAAAGAATATTATGACTAGAGATAATCAAATCATCAATAGCATTTATCAGTAATAAATCAGATATTTAGAATATATGGTAGATGATAAAAGTGTTCAACCATAATTGCAGCAGAATCAACAATCCATTAGAAGAGTCAAGTAGAACATAATGTCTACTATCTCCTCCAAATTAAAAGTCCATCATTAATATTTTATTCCTGTAATACCCATCAACAATTCTTTGTTGTACCCAAGATAAAGAGAACTTTCATCACCTGTACCTGAACCACCAAAGATTATAGTTAAATTCAAAATTCATGTTTATAATAATGTAAATCAACAGTTTCTCCTTGCCACAAATGCTTAATAGAACTTTCACTCAATGTCCTTGCCACAAAGGCTAAAGACATTCAATAATCATATCGTCTTTACACCTTACACCAAATACATTCAAATGTAACAACAATGATCATGATCACCAATTAATTGTTTATCTTTGCACTACGGGGCAAAGATGTTCAAGTGTAAAACCAATGATCATACCAAAAAATAGTCTATCTTTGCACTACAGGCCAAAAATATTTATTTGTATCATCAGTGGTCATGATCATGCCAAACACATGTCCATCTTTACACTACGGGCCAAAGATATCAATCAACAGTTCTTCTTTGCACTACAGCCAAAGGTATCAATCAAAAGTTCTTCTTTGTACTACGGGCCAAATAGAACTTTCATCACAGGTCTTTATCTGTAACATTAAAGGTTATGATTATACCTATACACAGTTCTTGGTCATAATCATACCAATCAACAATTCATCTTTGCATTACGGGCCAAAGATATTCATTAATCAACAGTTCATCTTTGCACTACAGGCAAAAAATAACTTTCACCACAATTTAAGTCTGGGGATTATGACAATGATATAAAGAATAAATCTAGTGAGAACAAGGATAAATATTAGAGATTTATAATTCAATTTATCCAAAGTTCAAGAATGTCCAAATTGTTAACATGAAGATCAAAACATGGATTCAATTTCAAGAATAAGATTCATAAAAGATAACTTGGACAAAGAAAAGAAAATTAAATTCCATTATGAATAGTACTCATGAATAGTACTGTATGAATAGTACCCATGAATAGTAACATATGAATAGTACCCCGAATGAATAGTACCCCGACATGAGAAGATTAAAATTTTAATAAGAGAGTTCAGACTAATATTCTAGTGAAATGATATTAGATGAAGCACAAACCTCAAGGAATTTCTAATTATTTCAGGAATTATAGAAGCAATAGTAAGTATAGATTTAGGAATATGAAATGAAATAATACAAGAAACTGTAAATGGATTTTCACCCGTCATGCTGTAATCCGCGTAGACAGATTATTTCCACAACTTAATAAAAAATGAATACAAAAGGTTATTCACCAGGCATGCGATAGTCTGCGTAGACAAGTTATTCCCATAGATTAATAAGAAATGAATACGAAGGGTTATTCACCATGCATGCGGTAGTCCGCGTAAATAAGTTATTCCCATAAATTAATAAGGAATAGAATGACAACCCTTACGAGTATTGAAAGAAAATAACATCATTTACGAATACGAAAGAAATAATACCCCTGACCTTTGTAGGAGATTGGATACTGCAATAGTGTAGTAGTAGAATACTCATCTTCTTTCTTTCTTATTCTCTATTTATAGTTTCTCTATAGTTTTAGTGAATTGGTGAGAATGAAGGAAGAAATGAGCTTCTATTTATAGAAAAATTCTAGTTTGGCCCTTATAATGTAAAGAGGCAAGTGGCTTGACGTCTGGTAATGTGAAAAGGCAAGTGTTTTGACACCTGTAATGTGAAAAGGGAAGTGGTTTGACGTCTGTAATGTGAAAAGGCAAGTGGTTTGACGTCTGGTAAAAGGCAAGTACTATTGGAGAAAGTGACCCTTAGATGATGACCTATGGGTCCCATAGAATAAACCAAACTTACAACAAACGTTTCATGACAAACCCCTCTATTTATATCAAAAATTGAATAAATATTTACCACAATTCACTTATCTTCAATCAACACATTTTTAATCTTTTAAAAATTATTCATCATTAATATTATAACTCACAATATTTGTAACGCCCCCAAAATAGGTATACACAACCCATTCTGAGTCACCAAATACATGGTACAGAATTCAAATACAAACTTAATTATACAACTGTCGTGTAACATAAGCTGAGAGTTTTAACACGAATATTGTCTCGTAGACAATATCCAAACTCAAATGGAGTCTTCATTATAATTATTATCACACTATTTTATAAAATAGTGAGGACTACTACAGCCACCATCTCGAACCGTCATTCCATTCCCCTACTAGTCCCCTAGCTATGTTCTCATTTCCTGAAGAGAATAATGGAAGAAAAGGGTGAGCTCAACTAGCCCAGTAAAGAATATTATGACTAAGATAATGTAAACTAAATTATCGTTAGCCTTAGACAGTGTTAAATTGATAAAATAAAATAGACAACAAGTTTAACTACAGCGAAACAAATAATCTATTAGAAGAGTCAAGTAAAGCATGATATCTACTATCTTCTATGATTTAAAAGTTCATCATCAATATTTTATCGCTATAACACATCTCAATAAATAATCCACATCACTAATTATCCATGCACCACGGGCCAATGATATTCATTATTATCACATCCACGAATTATCCATACACTACAGGCCAAGGATATTCGTTATTACCACCAGTGGTCATGATCATGCCAACAACTGTCCATCAATGCACTACGGGCCAATTAGGACTTTTACCACATCATTTGTAATATTACAGGCCATGATTATATCGATACATAATTCCTGGTCATAATCATACCAATCAACAGTCCATCTATGCACTACATGCCAAAGATGACTTTCATCACAATATAAGCATGAGGATGATGACAATGATATAAGAAATCAATTAATTGAAAGTAAGGATAAATTTTAAAGATTTATAATTCAATTTATCAAGAGTTCAAGAATGTCCAAATTATAAACATGATAACTACTTTATGGAGTAAAATTCAAGATTAATATTCATGTATCAAAAATAATTTGGACAGAAAAGAAATTATTTTTTTTCATGAATAGTACCCGAGTGAATAGTACCCAGTGAATATTTTTTTGTGAATAGTACCTTGGCATGAAAAGATTAAAATTTAACAAGAATGTTCAAAAAAATATCCTTGTAAAAAGATACTCAATGAATCGCAAATTTCAAGGATATTCTACTAATTTCAAAGAGTTTGGAAGCACTACTTATCAACATGAGTGTAGAATTAGGAATACGAAATGAAATAATATTACTTACATACTACAGAGTATGAAAAAAAAATATTATATCTTACGAGTATTGAACAAAAATAATATCCCTTACCTTAAAAGAAAAGTATTTCTGACTGGTATGACGGGGATATTCTTGAAGAAAACTTATACTTTTTTCTACACTCAAAGCTTTCTTAAACTCTAAAGAAATACGCTCAATATTATAGAAGAAGAATTCTCTGATTCTGGTGTGATTTTCATTTCCAAACTGAGCATCCTATTTATAGGAGAAGGGTAGGGTACTATTTGAATTAGAAAATCATAGGACAGTAAAGGATTCACGGACGCTTCTTCAGCTGAAAACTTTTAAAATTTTTGATTTTATTATGATGCACTATGCAGCACTATGCAATACTATGCAATAAAATATAATATATTCTATTTTATATAAAAAAAACTTATATATATATATATATATAATAACACAAAATTGAGATAACTTTCTACCAACGATTTTGAAAAATGGATAAGTGAGGGTCCATGTAATAAGCCAAACTTACAACAAATACTTCATAAAAAGACCTCTATTTATCTCAATTCACTTGGCATCACTAAACACATTTTTAATAACATTTATTCATCATTAATATTATAACTCACAATATTAACAATCAGATCATTCCCTAGAAAGAGGGGTTTTTTCGATAAGGACTTCTCCTTATTGGCACGCAATTAGGTGACCAAACCCCTTTCCTTGACAGAACTTTCTAGACATTGTCAATAATGCAAATAATAATATAAATAACTTTATCGTCTCAATTATTGGTTTAATAATATAAAATATTATGCAGATGATACTAAGATAATAATTGAATCAATAATATGAGATAATATGTATCAACTAATGTGGTAATAATTGAGTATAACTGAGTGACTTCTCACGTAAGCATCAATAATCAAAGATATTGTACAATACCATGTGCTACTATACAACCACGTGTATTACTGTAATTTTATCACCGAATATTTTAACAGTTAACAGTAAACATTTTGCCGTTATTTTAATAAAAAGTTATTTTTGTCGTTTTCTAACTCGACAATAATTTCGTTGTGGTGTCCACCAATGATTATGTCTCCGTACTGATATTCTCTGATAAAATGAATATTCCCCGACCAAACGATTATTTTATTACAACTTGTTTACTTTGCAAAATTTGTAAATATTACTCACAACTATAACATTATATCAAATCCACACCTTATTATTCAAAATAATATTTAGAGAAAAAATTCATCTTTATTCATAAAAGTTGGGGTTTTACAACCTCCCTTCTTATGAAATTTCATCCTCAAAATTGGTGTACGTACATGGTATGTCGAAGAGGTGAGGATACCTTGTTTTCATTTCAGATTCTAACTCCTAGGTCATTTCCTCAATATAGTGGTTTCTCCACAAAACTTTGACTTGAGGTATAACCTTTGAGCATAGAATATGTTCATTCTTATCCAAGATTTTAACAGGTACTTCTTCATAAGTTAAATCTTCCGCTATCTCGTCTAGTTCTAATTCAATAATGTGGTTCGGGTCTTCTACATATTTACGTAACATAGATATGTGAAAACGTTATGAACACGAGACATACTTGGCGGTAAGGCGAGTCTATAGGCCACAGTTCCTACTCGATCGAGGATTTCAAATGGGCCAATGAATCGAGTGTTGAGCTTTCCCCTCTTTCTAAATCTCGTAACTCCTTTCCATGGAGCAACACGTAATAACGCATACTTTTCAACATTGAATTCCACGTCCCTGCGATGAAGATCAACATAACTCTTTTGTCGATCTTGTGAGGTTTTTATACGTTGTCAGATCATTTGAATCTTTTCCGTAGTCATGCGTACCAATTCTGGTCCCAACAACGTTGCTTCACCCACCTCATCCCAGCATACTGGAGAATGACTCTTACGTCCATACAACGCCTCGAATGGAGCCATGCCTATACTTGATTGATAACTGTTGTTGTAGGAGAATTTCACTAAGGGCGCAAGTACTTGTCCCAACTTCCTTTGAAGTATAGGACACAAAGTCTTAATAGATCTTCAAGAGTTTGAATAGTCCTCTCCGACTTTCCTTCCGTCTGAGGATGATATGCCGAACTAAATCGTAAATCTATGCCCATATCTTTCTGCAAATTAACCCAAAATCATGAAGTGAATCCTGGGTCTCGATCAGAAACTATGGATACTGGCATACCATGTAATCTTACAATCTCATTTATATATATACGAGCAAGACGTTCAAGTGAATAAGTTTCTCGTATAGAAGAAATGAGCAAACTTGGTTAATCTATCGACAATGACCCAAATTGCATCTATGCATTGAGAAACCTTGGGAAGACCAGTAACGAAATCCATGATAATGCGCTCCCACTTCCATTCTAGAATTTCAAGTGGTTGCAATGGACCTTTTGGCACTTGATGCTCCGCCTTGACACGTTGACAAGTTAAACACCTTGAGATAAACTCTCATATCTCTCTCTTCATATTGCTCCACCAGAATGTATGTCGAAGATCACGATACATTTTGGTACTTCGAGATGGATTACAAACGGTGTGTTGTGCGCCTCCATCATAATTTTATACTTCAAATCAGAGTTGTTAGGATCACAAAGTCTTGAGTTGACTCGAAGTATTCCTTCTTCATCAAACCTTGCTTCTGGAATAGCACCTTCTTGCACTTTCTTCCTCATACGCATCAGCTCCAGGTATGTAGCTTGAGCAGCTTTAACTTTATCGATTAAAGTCGGTTCTACTCGTATATTTGACATTATCACGTGGGTCCATGGAGTCTTTAACTCTATCTCCATCTTTTTAAGTCATACAAAATGGGCCTTTACGTTGATAATATCGAACTCGTACCCGCATATGATATTCTACTCAACGCGTCAGCTACCATGTTCGCTTTTCCAAGATGGTATTGAATAGTATGGTCGTAATCTTTCAACAGCTCAAGCCATTGTCGTTGCCGCTTGTTGAGTTCTTTTTGGTTGAAGAAATATTTGAGGCTTTTTTGATCCGTATAGATCTCCACTTTCACCCCATACAGATAATGTCTCCAGATCTATAGTACAAAAACAACTGCTGCCAAATCTAGATAATGAGTAGGATAATTCCTCTCATATTCTTTGAGTTATTGTGAGGCATAGGCTATGACTTTCCCATGTTGCATGAGAACACATCCTAACCCTCTTCCTGAAGCATCACTATAGATGACAAATCCCTCCGAACCAGATGGTATTGTCAGAACAGGTGCTGAAATGAGTCTCCTCTTGAGTTCTTAAAAACTCTTCTCACATTCCTCGCTCCAACCAATTTTTTTATCTTTTTGAGTCAGCTGAGTTAATGGAGTAGCGATTCGAGAAATTTCTTCCACGAATCTCCGATAATAACCAGCTAAGCCCAGAAAGCTAAGTACTTCAGTCACTGACTTAGGTTGCTCCCAGCTTTGTATTGTTTCAATCTTTGTTGGGTCAATAGATATTCCGTGATTCGATATCACGTGCCCAAGGAATGCTACTTCCTCAAGCCAAAACTCGCATTTCTTCAACTTGGCATATAGCTTGTTTTCACAAAGCTATATCTTCACGACTTTTGGAGTATATGAGGATGTCATCAATAAAGAAAACCACAAAATGATCCAAATATTCCTTGAATACTCGGTTCATCGTATCCATGAAGGCAGCATGAGCATTAGTTAATCCAAAAGACATGACTTGGAATTCGTAATGCTCGTACCTAGTTCTAAAAGCAGTCTTTAGAATGTCATCAGTTTTAATCTTTAACTGATGATATTCAGAATGAAGATCGATCTTTGAAATGAATTTGGCACCTTGCAACTGGTCAAACAGGTCATCAATGCGAGGTAATGAGTACCTATTTTTTACGGTGATATGATTCAACTCCCGATAATCAATACAAAGTCGCATACTCCCATATTTCTTATGTACAAACAGAACAGGAGTACCCCAAGGAGACGTACTAGGACGAATAAAACTGATGTCTAATAGTTCCTGTAGTTGGGTTTTTAACTTCTGAAGTTCAATAGGAGCCATCCGATATGGGGTTTTGGAAATGGGTTTTATACCGCGTTCAAGGTCAATATAAAACTTGATTTCACGCTCTGGGGGTAGGCCAGGAAGTTCTTCAGGGAATACGTCAGGAAATTTATTAACAATAGAAATATTATTTAAATCTGACGTATATTTGTTTAAATCGGTGACATGGGCTAAGAAAGCTTGACATCCATTTTTTAATAAACGAATGAATTTATAGGCTTGATATGACAGTGATTGTCTTTAGTGGTTTGGTTGTTTAAATTCGCGTAATAGGTTGGTTAGGAATATGAAAGCTAATAAGTTAACGAAAATAATCAATTTTAGCATGATGAGTAGTTCACCAATCAATCCCTAAAATCACATCAAATGCAAGTATTTTCAAAGAGATAAGATCGACAGGTAATGTGAGGGTGTTGATTTGAATCAAACAAGACTTATAAACAATGGGTGTAATGAAGGTTTCTTCCAATGGAGTTTCAACTGATAAGTCAAAGTCTAATTTCTCTGGAGTCAAATTTAAACGTTGAGCGCAAGTAGGTGAAATAAAAGAACGGGTAGAACCGGTATCAAATAAGGTATAGACTTCGCAAGAGTTTATGATTAGCTTACTCGTGATGACCTTGTTCGGGTTCCTTATTTTTTAGGAGGTCACGACAAACGCTCTCCCTTGAACTACCATCATTGACTTGTCTAGGACGGACCTTTGGTATCTCCATCCCAGCTGCACTTGACTTCACTACACGACAAAATCGGGCTAGGTGACCTTCTCTTCCATAATTGTAACACGCTTTGGGTTGTTGCGTACAGTTTGGACTGATGTGTCCCTCCCCACTGCATTTGTAGCATACGACCGGTGGTCATTCTCCTTCCTTGAAAACAGGTGTTGGTGCTGCTATCTTTCTATCATTTTTGAATCTCCTCTTTTTGAAATTTCCACTTCTATTATCTTGGCCAGGATTACCACCGAAATGGTTACCATTTCTGGCATATTGATTTCCTCCATGTTTGTTTCCACCGCTTCGATGACTGCTACCACTGGTATTATCGTTTTGTCGGTTGCTATCTTTTGGTTGGGTTGACTCATTATCGCGCTCCAATAACTGAGCCCGATTCACAACATCTGAATAGAAGCAAAGTTTGTGAGAAATGAGGTATTGACGTATTTCAGGTTTCAAACCTCTTAGAAACATTCACGTCATACGCTCCTCATTATCTACCAAATGGGATGCAAACCGGGATAACTCAAAAAACTTAGCCTCGTATTGCAATACGGTCATATTATTTTGCTCCATCTTGATAAATTCTACCTCCTTCATGTGACGAATACTTTTAGGAAAGTACTTGTCGTTGAAAAATTCTTGGAACTTCTCCCAAGACATCTTCAGTGCGGCAGGTTGAGTACGTTTTATAGATTCCCACCAATATTCTGCCTTTCCTCGCAACATGAAGGTGGCAAAGAGAACCTTTTGCTCCTCGGAGCATCCCAAGACATCAAATATCTTGGTGATCTGCTTAATCCACGTCTCTGTCTTAAGTGGCTTTGGCTTTCCCAAAAACTCCGGTGGTCCCAACTCCTTGAATTGCTTAGTAGTGACCAGCCGTGAGTTGTCAGTGTTTCCACCTGCATTTTGAACAGGAGTTTATCTCGCTTGGGGTTGCATGAAATGCAGAAAGTTCCTAAACATTCTGTCGTTCATTATTTGGTCGGTGTTGTTGTTTACATGAGGATTATTTCCTTCCTGATGCACATTATCCTGGTTAATAATCGTCGGTGACTCAACGGTCTCATGTGCTCCATTTCTTATCTCAACATTTTCAGATGTCATTTTCAAACACTTCCACAAAACAAGGGTTAATTGACATGCCACATATTATCCCTATATTCTGACCAGCCAATTAAATAACAAATAAACTTAAGTAGGTCACACTAGCAAAGGATTTACCCGTCTCTCTCCTCCTAATTCTAGCCTCACATCTCAGTCAGGGATTATATCGCTAAGCTTTGATAACAACTGTGACGCCCCCAAAATAGGTATACACAACCTATTCTGAGTCGCCAAATACATGGTACAGAATTCAAATACAAACTTAATTATACAACTGTCGTGTAACATAAGCTGAGAGTTTTAACACGAACATTATCTCGTAGACAATATCCAAACTCAAATGGAGTCCTCATTAAAATTATTATCACACTATTTTATAAAATAGTGAGGACTACTACAGCCACCATCTCGGACCGTCACTCCATTCCCCAACAAGTCCCAGCTATGTTCTCATTTCCTGCAGAGAACAACGAAAGCAAAGGGTGAGCTCAATTAGCCCAGTAAAAATATTATGACTAAGATAATGCAGAATAAATTATCGTTAGCCTTCAACAGTGTTAAACTGATAGAATATAATAGACAACAAGTTTAATTGCAGCAGAACAAACAATTCATTAGAAGAGTCAAGTAGAGCATGATATCTACTATCTTCTATGATTTAAAAGTTCATCATCAATATTTTATCGCTATAACACAACTCAATAAATAATCCACATCACTGAATTATCCATGCACTACGACAGGGCAAGGATATTCATTAGTATCACACCCACGAATTATCCATGCACTACAGACCAAGGATATTTGTTATTACCACCAGTGGTCATGATCATGCCAACAACTGTCCATCAGTGCACTACGGACCAATGAGGACTTTTACCATATCATTTGTAATATTACGGGTCATGATTATATCGATACATAATTCCTGGTCATAATCATATCAATCAACAGTCCATCTATGCACTACAGGCCAAAGATGACTTTCATCACAATATAAGCATTAGGATGATGACAATGATATAAGAATTCAATTAAGTGAAAGCAAGGATAAAATTTAAAGATTTATAATTCAATTTATTCAGAGTTCAATAATGTTCAAATTGTCAACATGATAACTGCTTTGTGGAGTAAAATTCAAGAATAATATTCATGTATCAAAAATAATTTGAACAGAAAAGAAATCAATTTTTGTCATGAATATTACCCCGTGTGAATAGTACCCAAGTGAATAATACTTAGTGAATAGTATCCCGTGAATAGTACCCCGACATGAAAAGATTAAAATTTAACAAGAATATTCAGAAAAATATCCTTATGAAAAGATACTCGATGAAGTGCAAATTTCAAGGAGTACAGAAGCACAACTTATCAACATGAGTATAGAATTAGGAATATGAAACGAAATAATATTACTTACATACTATAGAGTATGAAAGAAAATATTATTTCTTACGAGTATTGAACAAAAATAATATCCCTTACCTTAAAAGGAGAGTATTTCTGACTGGTGTGCCGGAGATATTCTTGAAGAATACTTGTACTGTTTTCTACACTCAAAGCTTCCTTAAACTCTAAAGAAAAACGCTCAATATTATAGAAGAAGAATTCTCTAATTTTGGTGTGATTTTTATTTTTAAACTGAACATCCTATTTATAGGAGAATGGCAGGGTACTATTTAAATTAGAAAATCATGGGTGCACAGTAAAGGATTCACGGATGCTTCTTCGACTGAAAACTTTTGATAATTTTAATTTTACTATTTTGCACTATGTAACACTATTCATTACTATGCAAACATTATGCAATAAAATATAACATATTCTATTTTATTTAAAAAACAAAACTTATATATATATATATATATATATATATATATATATATATAACACAAAATTGAGATAACTTTCTACCGACGATTTTGAAAAAATAGGTAAGTGGGGGGTCCATATAATAAGTCAAACTTGTAACAAATACTTCATAAAAAATCCCTCTATTTATCTCAATTCACTTGGCACATTTTTAATAACATTTATTCATCATTAATATTATAACTCACAATATTAACAACCAGTTCATTCTCAGGAAAGAGGGGATTTTCGATAAGGACTTCTCCTTATTGGCACGCAATTAGATGACCAAACTCCTTTCCTCGACAGAACTTTCTAGACATCGTCAATAATGCAAATAACAATATTATAAAACCCCAACTTTTTGAATAAAGATGAATTTTCTATAAATATTATTTTTGAATATTATGGTTGAAATTGATATAATGTTATAGTTGTGGGTAATATTTATAAATTTTGCAAAGTACGCAAGTTGTTATATAATATTCGATTGGTCGGGGAATATTCGTACAACGGCACAATCATTGGTGGACCCCTAGCGGAATTATGCCGGATTGAGAAAGCGACAAAAATACTTTTATGAATATAACGGCGGAAGCTTTATTGTTAACTGTTGAAACACGGTGTTAAAAAAAACAAGAATGTCTGCTATGGTTGCATAGTAGCACTTACGGCATTAATTATTGATGCTTACGTGATAAGTCACTCAATTTTGTTGGTATTATTAATGTAATAATACTGAGAAAATCTTTTTTATATAAATGAAAACTTTTATAAAGTTTTATAAAAGTATATTATATTCTATTATAAATGTCTCCGATAGTGTTTTGCATAGTAAAATATTTTATATAAAGTAAAAATACTTTTATAAAGTTATTACATTTTATTAGACAATAATTTTTTATTAGATTATAAATAGAATATATTATATTTTATCTTTTATAAAGATTTTGATTTAAATAGAATATATTATATTTTATTTAAAAGATTTTTGCTTTAAATATGGACCGTCAGATTAAAGTAAAATTAATACGAACCGTTCATGAGTTAGTTACTATGCAGTCCATTTTTCTATAAATAGAATCTCATTCCTTTATTATTTTCTTACGAATTCAGTGAAACTCTAGAGAGATAAACTATAGAGAGAAAGAAGAAAGTATTATTCTACTTCACTACTTATATATCCAGTACTCTTCTTCTTAAGGTAGGGAATATTATTTATTGTACTCGTAAGGGGTGTTATTCTTTTGTATTCATGAAGAGAGCTTATGTTATTCCATTCTTTATTATTCTGTTGGAATAACCTATATACGCGGGATACCCTATACTTGGTGACATTCTTGTATTATTCCGTCTTTATTATTCTATTGGAATATATCATATGCAATGCGCTTTTACGCTGTGGGACTGATTAAAATCTTTATTATTACATTTGAATATCCTCACATGTATGCATGCTTTTTCGTAGAAACCGATTTCGTCTTTATTATTTCGTTGGAATATCCATGCATGCGTTTTAAATTTGGACCTAGTTCCGTCTTTATTATTATTACATTTGGAATATCTTATGCATGTATGAATTTCATGGGACCGATTCCGTCTTATTATTAGTATTCTATTGGAATAACACATACATGAGAAGTACCGCATGCATGGTGATTTCTTTTGTTATTCCATTCTTTATTATACTCAAATTGGTTAAAGTTTTAACTTCTATACTCCATGAAATTAGTGGAATATCCTTGATATTTTGCGCTTCATCCGAAGATCTTTTCATGGAAATATTCTTCCGAGCATTCTTGAATTTTACTCTACAAAGCGGTATCATGTTGACAATTTGGACATTATTAGTTCGTGTATAAATTAATTCTTGAACTTATTTTATTGAATTCTTATATCATTGTCATCATTCTCATGTTTATATTTTTTGAAAGTCATCTATGGCTGTAGTGCATAGATGGACTTGTATTATTATGACGAGGATTATTTATAATCATGACCGTTATGTTACAAATGATGTGGTAAAAGTCCTCATTGGCCCGTAGTGCATTGATAAATGATGTGGTAAAAGTCCTTCTTGGTCCGTAGTGCATGGATAATTGTGGTCGTGATACTAAAGAATGTCTTTGGTCAGTAGTGCGGGGGTGATTCGATGATGTGGATTATTTATTAAGTCGAGTCCCAACGATAAAAGTGATGAAAACCTTTTAAATCATAAAAGATAGTAGATTTTATTCTCTACTTGACTCTTTTAATGGATTGCTTATTCCACTGTAGTTAAACTTGATGTTTGTTATATTGTATTAGTTTAACAGTGTTTAAGGCTAATGATAATTTATTCTGCATTATCTTAGTCATAATATTTCTTACTGGACTAGTTGAGCTCACCCTTTCTTTCACTCTTCTCTTCAGGAAATGAGAATATAGCTGGGACGAGTCTGGAAACGGAGTGATGGTCCTAGATGATGCATTAGTAGTCCTTACTATTCTGTGAAATATTGTGATAATAATTGTAATGAGGACTCTTTTTGAGTTTGTATACTCTCTAGTAGACAATATTTGTATTCAAACTCACAGTTTATGTTTTTTCGTATTGTACACGACAGTTGTATTATTAAGTTGTATTTAAATTCTGTACCATGTATCTGGCGACTCAAGATGGGTTATGTATACCTAATTTTGGGGGCGTCACAGTTGGTATCAAAGCTTATGGATATGATCCATGGCTGAGATGTGAGACAAGAACTAGGAGGGGAGAGACGGGGAATTCCTTCGCTAGTATGACCTACCTAAGATTATTTGGTATTTAATTGGTCGAGTCAAAGTATATGGATAATGTGTTACATGTCAATTAACCTTTGTTTTGTGGCAGTATTTGCAAATGGCATCCGAAAATGTTGAGATAAGCAATGAAGCACATGAGACCGTTGAGACACCTTTAATCACTAACCGAGGTTAATATGATGTCGAGAAGAAGAAGAAATTAGAGATATCTACGTGGTGCGTGAAGAACTAATAGTTGCATTTTGAGCTAGTTCTTGAGAGGTAGCGGTGATGAGTGAGGAAGAAAGAGGAAGAAGAGGAACCCGAGGAGAATTTATTAGAAGAATTTTATGATCAAAATTTAGCATTACAAAATCGTATTCATGAGTTAGAAGAAGAAAGTCAAGAACGGCAGAGGTGGTTGTGGATCAAAGAGATGCAACCATTCAAAATTGTGTTACCCGATGTGCGATGCTTGAACAGAAGCACTCTTTGGCAGAGTATAAGATATTAGAGCTGGAATGTGAGAATGTTATGATCAAAGTTCTAATGAAAGCAGAAACAACTGAACGAAGGAGAATAGATGACGCATGGGTAAAAGCCACACAACGTGTAGATATTGTAGAAAAAGACGTCCGATACAATAAAGCCAAAATAGATAAAATGGATTTTTCTTTTTGGACAATAATTGGGAGAATCCAACATCGAATTTGGAATTATCCTGTGCATAGCGGTCAACCCCAATTCGATATGGATCAGAGAATAATGATTCAAATCATGGATCAGGAATGTAAAGAAGCACTTAAGGGTGGAATGTACCCTATAACAAAGTCAAATCTAGTAGTTTAAGTGAGAGCGTTTGTCGAGGAACCCGAACGAAGTTATTACGGGTAAGTTAATGATAAACTCTTGTGAAGTTTATACCTTATTAGATACTAGTTCTACCACTCTTTTATTTCATCTAGTTGTGTTCAATGTTTAAATTTGACTCCGGTGAAATTACACTTTGATTTATCTGTTGAAACTCTGTTGGGAGAAACCTTCGTTACCTCTACTATTTATAAATCTTGTTTGATTCAAATCAACACTTTCACGTTACCTGTCGATCTTATCTCTTTGAAAATATTTGCATGGATGTGATTTTTGGAATCGATTGGTTAACTACTCTTCATGCTTTTCGTAAGGTTGTTAGCTTTCATATTCCTAACCAACCTGTTATATGAATTCAAGCAACCAAACCACTAAAGTCAATCATTGTTATATCAAGCCATAAGTAAAGAGCCCCGGTCCTTTCGTTGTTGACTTCCTTGAGTGAAATGCACCGAAGCCAGACTTTCTGTAGGCGACGTCGTGAATGACGATGGCAAGTTGATAGGTATCAATGTGACGTACTATCCAAGTCTTGGATGAGGGTCACCGTTTTGAATGATATTTCTATTATTAATAATTTCCTGACGTATTCTTGAAGACTTCTTAGCCTACCCCTAGAGCGTGAAATTAAATTTTGTATTGACCCCGGTACAAAACCCATTTCTTAAACCCTCAAATATTTCTTTAACTAAAATGAACGTAATATGCGCTAAAGACGTTGGCTCGAGCTGTTGAAGATTACGATCGTACCATGCAATATCATCGTGAAAGTGCGAACGTGGTAGCTGACGCGTTGAGTAGAAGATCATATGCGGTTACAAGTGCGAATATAAGAACCCACGTGAAGATAACGAATATAAGATTAGAATCGACTTTAATCGATAAAGTTAAAGCCGTTCAAGCTACATACTCAGAGCTGATGAATGTGAAGAAGAAGGTTCAAGAGGGCGTCATTCTAGAAGCAAGAATCGATGAAGAGAGGAAATCTCAACCCTCGATTTAATTGGCCCATTTGAAATCCTCGATGAAGTAGGAACTGTGGCCTATAGACTCGTTTTACCGCCAAGCATGTCTTGTGTTCATAACATTTTTCACATATCCATGTTACGTAAATATGTGCAAGACCCGAACCACATTATTGAGTTAGAACCGGACGAAATAGCGAGAAGATTTGACGTATGAAGAGGTTCCTGTTCAAATCTTAGATAAGAAGGAACATATTCTACGCTCCAAGGTTATACCTCAAGTTAAAGTTTTATGGAGAAACCACGATGTTGAGAAATGACTTGGGAGTTAGAATCTGAAATGAAATCAAGGTATCTTTACCTCTTCGATATACCAAGTACGTACCCTAATTTCGAGGGCAAAATTTCATAAGAAGGGGAGGTTGTAAAACCCCAACTTTTTGAATAAACATGAATTTTCTATAAATATTATTTTTGAATATTATGGTTGAAATTGATATAATGTTATAGTTGTGGATAATATTTATAAATTTTTCAAAGTACGCAAGTTGTTCTATAATATTCGATTGGTCGGGAAATATTCGTATAACAAGACAATCATTGGTGGACCCTATTAACGGAATTATTGTCCGAATCGAGAAAACGACAAAAATACTTTTTTATGAAAATAACTACGGAAGTTTTACCGTTAAGCATTGAAACACCGGTGTTAAAAGTACAAGAATGTCTACGCATGGTAAGATAGTAGTAGCAATACGGTATTAATTATTGATGCTTACGTGATAAGTCACTCGATTTTGTTGGTATTATTAATGTAATAATAAAGAAAATCTTTTTATATAAAATAGAATACTTTTATAAAGTTATACATAAATAGAATATATTATATTCTATTATGCATATGTCTCGCATAGTGTTTTGCATAGTAAAATCTTTTATATAAAAATGTAATACTTTTATAAAGTTATCATTTTATTAGACAATAATTAGAATATATTATATTTTATTATGCATAGTGTTTGCATAAGGCTACTGCATAGTATTTGCATAGTAAAATCTTTTATAAAGTTAATCATTTTATTAAATTATAAATAGAATATATTATATTTTATTTAAAAGATTTTGCTTTAAATATGGACCATCAGATTAAAGTAAATTAATCTGGACCGTTCATGAGTTAGTTACTATGCAGTCCATTTTTCTATAAATAGAAGCTCATTCCTTCATTATTTTCTTACAAATTCACTGAAACTCTAGAGAGATAAACTATATAGAGAAAGAAGAAAGTATTATGCTACTTCACTACTTATATATCCAGTACTCTTCTTCTTAAGGTAGGGAATATTATTTGTTGTACTCGTAAGGGGTGTTATTCTTTAGTATTCATAAAGAGAGCTTATGTTATTCCATTCTTTATTATTACATTTGAATAACTTTGATACATGCAGCTACCCTATACTTGGTGACATTCTTCTATTATTAAATCTTTATTATTACATTTGGAATATCACATACATGCGTTTTACGCCGGACTCGATAAAATCTTTATTATTCTCATTGGAATATCACATGCATGCATTTTACGTCGGACTGATTTCGTCTTTATTATTACATTTGAATATCTTATTCATGCGTTTCACCTTGGGAATTCTGATTAAAATCTTTATTATTATTACTGTTGGAATATCTCGTATGCATGTAATTTCATGGGACGATTAAAATCTTATTAGTATTCTCATTGGAATAACCTGGCTCACGGTGACGCATCGCATGCATGGTGATTTCTTTTGTTATTCCATTTTTATTATCTTGAGTTGGTTAAATTTTTGACTTCTATACTCCATGAAATTAGTGGAATATCCTTGATATTTTGCGCTTCATCCAAGATCTTTTATGGAAATATTCTTCCGAGCATTCTTGAATTTTACTCTACAAAGCAAAGATCATGTTGACAATTTGGACATTATTAGTTCAAGTATAAATTAATTCTTGAACTTGTTTTATTCAATTCTTATATCATTGTCATCATCCTCATGTTTATATTTTTTGAAAGTCATTTGTATTCTGTAGTGCGTAGATGGACTTGGTATGATTATGACCGGGGATTATTCGATTGTAATCATGACCGTAATGTTACAAATGATGTGGTAAAAGTCCTCATTGGCCCGTAGTGCATTGATGGACGAGTTGTTGGTATGATCATGACCATTAATGAATACACAAATATTCTTGTCCGTAGTGCATGGATAATTGTGGTCGTGATACTAAAGAATATCCTTGGCCGTAGTGCAGGGGTGATTCGATGATGTGGATTATTTATTAAGCTGAGTCCTAGCGATAAAAGTGATGAAAATCTTTTAAATCATAAAAGATAGTAGATTTTATTCTCTACTTGACTCTTTTAATGGATTGTTTGTTCCGCTGCAGTTAAACTTGATGTTTGTTATATTATATTAGTTTAACACTGTTTAAGGCTAATGATAATTTATTCTGCATTATCTTAGTCATAATATTTCTTACTGGGCTAGTTGAGCTCACCCTTTCTTTCACTGTTCTCTTCAGGAAATGATAATATAGCTGGGAAGAGTCGGGGAACGGAGTGATGGTCTTAGATGGTGCATTAGTAGTCCTCACTATTCTGTGAAATAGTGTGATAATAATTGTAATGAGGACTCTTTTTGAGTTTGTATACTCTCTAGTAGACAATATTTGTATTCAAACTCACAGTTTATGTTTTGTCGTATTGTACACGACAGTTGTATTATTAAGTTGTATTTGAATTCTGTACCATGTATCTAGCGACTCAAGATGGGTGATGTATACCTAATATTGGGGGCGTCACAAATATAAATAACTTTGTCGTCTTAATTATTGATTTAATAATATAAAATATTATGCAGATGATACTGAGATAATAATTGAATCAATAATATGAGATACTATGCATTAACTACTGTGGCAATAATTGAGTATAATTGAGTGACTTCTCACGTAAGCATCAATAATCAAAGATACTGTACAATACCTTGTGCTACTATGCAACCACATGTATTACTGTACTTTTATCACCGGATATTTTAACAGTTAACGGTAAAAGTTTTGCCATTATTTTTATAAAAAGTTATTTCTGTCGTTTTCTAACTCCGACAGTAATTCTGTTGTGGGGTCCACCAATAATTGTGTCGTCGTATGGATATTTCCTGCTAAAACGGATTTTTTCCGACTAAGCGAATATTTTATGACAACTTTCTTACTTTGCAAAATTTGTAAATATTACTCACAACTATAATATTATATCAAATCCACACCTTATTATTCAAAATAATATTTAGAGAAAAAATTCATCTTTATTCATTAAAGTTGGGTTGTCTTACAATATTGACAACCAGATCGTTCCTAAGAAATAGGGGGGCTTTCCAATAAGGATTTTCTCCTTATTGGCGTGCATTTAAATAACCTAACCCTTTTTCTCGACAAAACTTTTTAGATATTGTCAATAATACAAATAATAATATGAATAACTATGTCGTGTCAATTATTGATTAAATAATATAAAATATTGTACAGATGATACAGTGACAATAATTGAATCAATACTATGAGATACTATGCTGCAACTATTGTGATAATTATTGAATGAAACCGAGTGACTTCTTACGTAAGCATCAATAATCAAAGATATTGTGCAATACCGTGTACTACTGTGCAACAACGCGTATTACTATACTTTTATCACCGGGTATTTCAACAGTTTAACAGTAAAGGTTTTTTCGTCATTTTTATAAAAATATTATTTTTGTCGCTTTCTATATCTGATAGTTATTCCGTTGTGGGGTCCACCAATGATTGCACTGTCGTATGAATATTCCCTGACAAAAAGTGTGAGACCCCGAATTTTATGAAATAAAAGTATTCAATTTTTTCTATTTTGGTAAATAGTTAAATTGATAAAAGTTTAAAGTTAAGGGTAATATGTGAAATTTTTTGCAAAGTAAGCAAGTTGATATAAAATATTCTTTTTTGTCGGGAAATGTTAAATACGACAGTATAATCATTGGTGGACCTCAAGAACGGAATTATTGTCGAATGGAGAAAACGACAAAAATATTTTTTATGAGAATAACGGCGAAAGTTTTACCGTTAAAACTGCATTGAACTACTTCGGTAGTAAAAGTATAAAGAATACGGCGTGGTTGCATAGTAATACACAATGTATTGATTATTGATGTTTACGTGATAAGTCATTCGCTTTTTGTTTTATTAGTATTATTAATGTAATAAAAAGCAGAAAGCTTTTTTTATATAAAATAGAATACTTTTATAAAGTTATTCTATAAATAGAATATATTATATTCTATTATGCATAGTGTTTTGCATAGTAAAATCTTTTTATATAAAATGTAATGCTTTTATAAAGTTATTCTATAAATAGAAAATATTATATTTTTTATTATGCATAGTGTTGCATAGTGCTCTATATAGTATTTTGCATAGTAAACTCTTTTTATATAAAATGTAATACTTTTATAAAGTTATTCGTTTTATTAGATTATAAATAGAATATATTATATTTTATTTAAAAGATTTTGCTATAAATATGGACCATCCGATTAAAAGTAAATTAATCTGGGACTGTTCATGAATTAGTTACTATGCGTATCCATTCTTCTATAAATAGAAGCTCATTCCTTCATTATTTCTTACTTAATTCACTAAAACTTTAGAGAGAAACTATAGAGAGAGTTCTTCTTCTATAATCGAAGCGTATTTCTTTAGAGTTTAAGAAAGCTTTGAGCGTAGTGCAAGTTTTCTTCGAGTATATCCTCGCCCTACCAGTCGGAATACTCTTCTTTCAAAGGTAAGGGATATTATTTATTGTACTCGTAAGGGGTATTATTTCTTTCGTATTCATGAAGAGAGCTATTGTTATTCCATTCTTTATTATTATGTTGGAATAACCTGTTTATGCAAAGTATCGCATACATGGTGAAATTTTTCTGTTATTCCATTCTTTATTATTATGTTGGAATAACCTATTTATGCAAAGTACCGCATACATGGTGAAATTCTTCTATTATTCCGTTCTTTATTATTCTCGCCGGAATATCACATTGGCAAGCGCATTTCACGCCTCGACCTGTTCCATGATTTATTATTCATTGGAATAACTTTATGCATGCGGCCTATCGCATGCATGGTGATTTCGTTGTTATTCCATTCTTTAATATTCGGATTTAATATCCTCGTGCATGCGTTACGTCGGACTGGTTCCATTATTTATTATTTGTTGGGAATAAACATGCTCATGTAGTTTATCGCACGCATGGTGAATCTTACATTATTCCATTCTTTATTATCCCGTTGGAATAACTCGCATCATGTGGATTAACACATGCATGGTGAATGATCCTTTGTATTCATTCCTTATTAAATTATGGAAATGATGCGTTTACGTGGATTATGATGAAAGTCATAATAAAAGCATTGGACTGATAAAAATTATGGGTATATGTAGTATTAGTAAGCGTTATTGTAAAACCCCAACTTTTTGAAAAAAGATGAATTTTCTATAAATATTATTTTTGAATATTATGGAGTGAAATTGATATAATAGTTGTGGTTAATATTTATAAATTTTGCAAAGTACGCAAGTTGTTATATAATATTCGATTGGTCGGAGAATATTCGTTTTAACAGGGAATATTAGTACAACGGTACAATCATTGGTGGACCCCACAATGGAATTATCATCGGATTGAGAAACGACAAAAATACTTTTTATGAAAATAACGGCGGAAGTTTTACCGTTAACTTTGTTGAAACACCTGTGTTAAAAAAAAGAATATACTACGCATTGGTTCAAGTAGTAGCACACGGTATTGATTATTGATGCTTACGTGATAAGTCACTCAGTTTTGTTGGTATTATTAATGTAATAATACAGAAAATCTTTTTATATAAAACAGAATACTTTTATAAAGTTATTCTATAAATAGAATATATTATATTCTATTATGATAGTAGTGTTGCATAGTATCTAGATATAGTGTTTTGCATAGTAAAATCTTTTTATATAAAAATGTAATACTTTTATAAAGCTATCTATTTTTTATTAGACAATAATTAGAATATATTATATTATATTTTATTATGCATAGTGTTTGCATAGTAAAATCTTTTATAAAGTTATTCGTTTTATTAGATTATAAATAGAATATATTATATTTTATTTAAAAGATTTTGCTTTAAATATGGACCGTCAGATTAAAGTAAATCAATCTGGACCGTTCATGAGTTAGTTCTTACGCGATCCATTTTCTATAAATAGAAGCTCATTCCTTCATTATTTTCTTAAGAATTCTTTGAAACTCAGAGAGAAAATTATAGAGAGAAAGAAGAAAAGATTTACTACTACTTAACTACTCTTCTTATTAGGTTCTTTTTACGGTAAGGGGTGTTATTCTTTCTTATTCATGAAGAAGAAGGCATTGATTATTCCATTGTTTATTATTCTCATTGGAATAACTTTGATATGCCGGCTTCTACTTGGTGACCTATACTTGGTGACATTCTTCTATTATTCCGTCTTTACTATTCATTGAATATCATTTGGAATCATGCATTTTACGCTTGGGACTGATTCCGTCTTTATTATTATACATTGGAATATCCTCACATCTCATGCATTTTACATAGGGACGGTTTCCTTCTTTATTATTATATTCATTTGGAATATCACATGTTATTGCATTCTTTTTTAATTTTGACGGACTGATTCCGTTCCTTATTAGTATTCTCATTGGAATAAACTCGTCTATCGCTAAGTACCGCATGCATGGTGATTTCTTTTGTTATTCCATTCTTTATTATACTCGGTTGGTCAAAAGTTTTGACTTCTATACTCCATGAAATTAGTAGAATATCCTTGATATTTGCGCTTCATCCAAAGTATTTTTCATGAAAATATTCTTACGATCATTCTTGAATTTTACTCTACAAAAAGCAAAGATCATGTTGACAATTTGGACATTAGTAGTTCTTGGACAAATTAATTCTTGAACTTGTTTTATTGAATTCTTATATCATTGTCATCATCCTCATGTTTATATTATGTTGAAAGTCATCTGTGGCCTGTAGTGCATAGATGGACTTGGTATGATTATGACGGAGGATTATTCGATTGTAATCATGACCGTAATGTTACAAATGATGTGGTAAAAGTCCTCATTGGCTCAGAGTGCATTGATGGACGGTTGTTGGCATGATCATGACCATTAATGAATACACAAATATTCTTGGCCCGTAGTGCATGGATAATTGTGGTCGTGATACTAAAGAATATCCTTGGCCGTAGTGCAGGGGTGATTCGATGATGTGGAATATTTATTAAGCTGAGTCTCAGCGATAACAGTGATGAAAAACCTTTTTAATCATAAAAGATAGTAGATTTTATTTTCTACTTGACTCTTTTAATGGATTGCTTGTTCATTGCGAGTTAAACTTGATGTCTATTATATTTTATCGGTTTAACATTTTGGAGACTAATGATAATTTATTCGCATTATCTTAGTCATAATATTTCTTACTGGGCTAGTTGAGCTCACCCTTTCTTTCACTGTTCTCTTCATGAAATGAGAATATAGCTGGGACGAGTCGGGGAACGGAGTGATGGTTCAGAGGATAGCATTAGTAGTCCTCACTATTCTGTGAAATAGTGTGATAATAATTGTAATGAGGACTCCTTTTGAGTTTGTATAATCTCTAGTAGATAATATTTGTATTCAAACTCACAGTTTATGTTTTGTCGTATTGTACACGACAGTTGTATTAGTAAGTTGTATTTGAATTCTGTACCATGTATCTGGCGACCCAAGATGGGTGATGTATACCTAATTTTGGGGGCGTCACAGTTGGTATCAAAGCTTAGGGATATGATCCCTGGCTAAGATGTGAGACTAGAACTAGGAGGGGAGAGACGGGGAATTCCTTCGCTAGTAGGACCTACTTAAATTTATTTTGTATTTAAATTGGTTGGTCAGAGTTTAGAGATATTATGTTACATGTCAATTAACCTTTGTTTTGTGGCAGTATCTGAAAATGACATCCGAAAATGTTGAGAATAGCAATGGAGCACAAGAGACCGTTGAGTCTCCACATATCAATAATCAGGAGAATGTGCATCAGGAAGGCGACAATCCTCATGCAAACAACAACAACACTGACCAAATGATTAATGATGGATTGTTCAGAGGCTTTATGTAATTCATGCAACAAAGAAAGTAGAGAGCGGCTCTGTCCAAAATGTAGGTGGAAACACTGAAACTCTCGGAAGGTCACCGCTTAAACAGATTCAAGGAGCTGGAACCACCGGAGTTTAAGGAGAGCCAAAACCACTTATGGCGGAAGCATGGATAAAGTAGATCACCAAGATATTTGATGTCTTGGGATGCTCCGAGGAGCAAAAGGTTCCTTTCACGCTTTTTATGTTAGATGAGAGGCAAATTCTTTGGTGGGAATCGAAGAAACGTACTCAACTCGCCAGATTGAAGATGTCTTGGAAGAAGTTCCAAGAGTCATTCAACGACAAATACTTTCCCGAAAGTAGTATCACATGAAGGAGGTGGAGTTTATCAAATTGGAGCAAAACAATTTGATCGTGTCGCAATACGAGGCAAAATTTTATGAGTTATCCCGGTTTGCGCCCCACTTGGTGGATAATGAAGCGAGAATGGCGCGAATGTTTTAAGAGGGTTTAAAAGCGGAGATACGTCAACATCTTATTTCTCATAAACGCGTGTTTGTATTCAGATGTTGTAAATAGGCTCATTGGTGGAGCGCGATAACGAGTCAACTAAACCAAAAGAGAAAGAAGCGTAAGCAAAATGATAATACAAAGGAGAGAGCAATCATCAAGCGGTGACAACAAGCGTGGAGGGAATCAACAGCCGTAAATGGTAACCACTTCGGTGGTAATCAGGGCCAAAACAATAAGAATGGACATTTCAAGAAGAGGAGATTCAACAATGATGGAAAGACGTCAGCACCCGTTGTTAAGGAAGGAGAAAGACCACCTATCATATGCTACACATCAATCCAAATTACGTGATGCCATCCAAAGCATGTTATAATTGTAGAAGAGAAGGTCACTTAGCCCGATTTTTTCGTTCACCGAAGACAAATTCAGCTAGGATGGAGGCACCAAAGGTTGTCCCAAAAAAGTCAAAGCCGGTAGTGCAAGGGAGAGCGTTTGTTGTGACCTCCCAGAAAGCAAGGAACCCGAATGAGATCATCACGGGTAAGCTTATCATAAACTCTAGCGAAGTCTACACTTTATTTGATACCGGTTCTACCCATTCTTTTATTTCTCCTACTTGCGCTCAACGATTAAATTTGACTCCGGAGAAATTAGACTTTGACTTATCTGTGGAAACTCCGTTGGGAGAAACCTTCATTACATCCACGGTTTATAAGTCTTGTTTGGTTCAAGTTGGTACCCACACATTACCTGTCGATCTTATTGCATTAAAAATACTTGCATTTGATGTAATTCTAGGGATTGATTGGTTAACTACTCATCATGCAAAAATTGATTGTTTTTTCGTAAGGTTGTTAGCTTTCATATTCCTAATCGACCTATTATATCTTAATTCAAGCAACCAAACCATTAAAATCAATCACTGTCATCTCAAGCCATAAAGTTATTCGTTTATTGAAAAATGGATGTCAAGCTTTCTTAGCTCATGTCACAGATCTAAACAAAAATACGTCAGTTTTGAATAATATTTCTATTGTTAATGAATTTCCGACGTATTCCACGAAGAACTTCTGGCCTACCCCAGGCGTGAAATTGAATTTTGTATCGACCTGAACCCGAAGACAAAACCCATTTCTAAATCCCATATCGAATGGCTCTATTGAACTTCGAGGAGTTAAAAACTCAATCTGCAGGAATTGTTAGACATTGGCTTTATTCGATCCTAGTACTTCTCCTTGGGGTGCTCATTTCTATTCGTGAAGAAGAAAGATGGGAGTATGCGACTTTGTATTGATTATCGGGAGTTGAATCATGTCACCATCAAAAATAGGTACCCATTGCCACGTATTGATGACCTGTTTGACCAGTTGCAAGGAGCCAAATTCTTTTCAAAGATTGATCTTCGTTTCGGATATCACCAATTGAAGATTAGAACCGATGACATTCCAAAGACGGCCAGAAGCTCCAGACGGGCATTATGAATTCCTAGTCATGTCCTTTGGATTAACTAATGCTCCTGCTGCCTTCATGGATATGATGAACCGAGTATTCAAAGAATATTTGGATCACTTTGTGGTCGTCTTTATTGATGACATCCTCATATATTCCAAAACCCGTGAAGATCATGAGCAACACTTGAGGCTGATACTCCAAAAGCTTCGTGAATATAAGCTTTATGCCAAGTTGAAGAAATGCGAGTTCTGGCTTGAGGAAGTAGCATTCCTTGGGCAAGTGGTATCAAGTCATGGAATATCTGTTGACCCAGCAAAGATTGAAGCTATTCAAAGCTGGGAGCAACCTAAATCAGTGACCGAAGTACGTAGCTTTCTCGGCTTAGCTGGTTATTATCGGAGATTCGTGGAAGGGTTTTCTCGAATCGCTACTCCACTAACTCAATTTGACTCGTAAAGATATAAAGTTCGGTTGGAGCGAGGAATGTGAGAAGAGTTTTCAAGAACTCAAGAGGAGACTCATTTCAAAGACACTGTTCGGACAATACCATCCGGTTCGGAGGATTTGTCATCTCAAAGTGATGCTTCGGAAAAGGGTTAGGATGTGTTCTCATGCAACATGGGAAAGTCATAGCCTATGCCTCACGACAACTCAAAGAATATGAGAGGAATTATCCTACTCATAATCTAGAGTTAGCAAATTTGTTGTCTTCGCACTAAAGATTTGGAGGCATTACTTGTATGGGGAGAAAGTGGAGATCTTTACGGATCATAAAAGCCTCAAATATTTCTTCACTCAAAAGGAACTCAACATGCGATAAACGACGTTGGCTTGAACTGTTGAAAGATTATGATCATACTATCCAATACCATCCCCGAAAAGCGAACGTGGTAGCCGACGCATCGAGTAGAAGATCATATGCGGTACGAGTGCAATATTGTCAACCTGAAAGGCCCATTTTGTATGACTTGCAAAGGATGGAGATAGAGATAAAGACTCCAGGGACCCACGTGATGATGGCAAATATACGAGTAAAACCGACTTTAATTGATAAAATTAAAGAGCTCAAGTTACAGATCCGAAGCTGATGCGTATGAGGAAGAAAGTGCAAGAAGGTGCGATGCCGGACAAGAATCGATGAAGAAGGAATACTTCGAGTCAACTCCAGACTTTGTGTTCCTAACGACCCTGATTTAAAGTATAAAATCATGATGGAGGCGCACAACACACCGTTTGTAATCCATCCTGGGAGTACCAAAATGTATCATGATCTTCGACATACATTTTGGTGGGGCAATATGAAGAGAGAGATAGCGCTATTTATCTCAAGGTGTCTAACGTGTCAACGAGTCAAGGCGGAGCATCAAGTACCAAAAGGTCCATTGCAACCACTTGAAATTCTAGAATGGAAGTGGGAGCACATTATCATGGATTTCGTTACTGGTCTTCCCAAAGTTTCTCAAGGCATAGATGCAATTTGGGTCATTGTTGATAGATTGACCAAGTATGCTCATTTCTTACCGATACGAGAAACTTATACACTTGAACGTCTTGCTCGTATGTACATAAACGAGGTTGTAAGATTGCATGGTATGCCAGTATCCATAGTTTCTGATCGAGACCCAAGATTCACTTTGCGATTTTGGGTTAGTTTGCAAAAAGCTATGGGCACAGATTTACGATTTAGCTTTCAAGATATCATCCTCGAGACGGGATGGACAAATGGAGAGGACTATTTAAACTCTTGAAGATCTATTAAGACTCTGTGTCCTTGATTTCAAAGGAAGTTGGGACAAGTTCTTACCATTGGTGGAGTTTTCCTACAACAACGGCTTATCAAGCAAGTATTGGCATGGCTCCATTCAAGCGTTGTATGGAAGAAAGTGTCGTTCTCCAAGATATCTTTGGGATGAGGTGGGTGAAGCAACGTTGTTGGGACCAGAGTTGGTACGTATGACTACGGAAAAGATTCAAACGATCCCAAGAACGATAAAAACCTCACAAGATCGACAAAAGAGTTATGTTGATCTTCATCGAAAGGACGTGGAATTCGATATAGGAGATCATGTGTTGTTACGTGTTGCTCCATGGAAAGGAGTTACGAGATTTGGAAAGAGAGGAAAGCTCAATCCTCGATTCATCGGCCCATTTTTAATCCTTGATCGAGTAGGAACTGTGGCCTATAGACTCGCTTTACCGCCAAGTATGTCTCGTGTTCATAACATTTTTCACATATCCATGTTACGTAAATATGTGGAAGACCCGAACCACATTATTGAGTTGGAACCGGACGAAATAGCGGAAGATTTGACGTATGAAGAGGTTCCTGTTCAAATCTTGGATAAGAAGGAACATATTCTACGCACCAAGGTTATACCTCAAGTCAAAGTTTTGTGGAGAAACCACGATGTTGAGGAAATGACTTGGGAGTTAGAATCTGAAATGAAATCAAGGTATCCTTACCTCTTCGACATACCAGGTACGTACCCTAATTTCGAGGGCAAAATTTCATAAGAATGGGAGATTGTAAAACCCCAACTTTTTGAATAAAGATGAATTTTCTATAAATATTATTTTTGAATATTATGGAGTGAAATTGATATAATAGTTGTGGTTAATATTTATAAATTTTGCAAAGTACGCAAATTGTTATATAATATTCGATTGGTCGGGGAATATTCGTTTTAACAGGGAATATTCGTACAACGGCACAATCATTGGTGGACCCCATAACGAAATTATTGTCGGATTGAGAAAACGACAAAAATATTTTTATGAAAATAACGGCGGAAGTTTTACCGTTAAACTGTTGAAACACCCGGTGTTAAAAGTACGATGTCTGGCATGTGGTTTCGTAGTAGCACACAGTATTGATTATTGATGCTTACGTGATAAGTCACTCGGTTTTGTTGGTATTATTAATGTAATAATGAGAAAATCTTTTTATATAAAATGAATACTTTTATAAAGTTATTCTATAAATAGAATATATTATATTTTATTATGCAAAGTGTGTGCAGTAGTGTTTTGCATAGTAAAATCTTTTTTATATAAAATGAATACTTTTATAAAGCTATCTATTTTATTGACAATAATTAGAATATATTATATTTTATTATACATAGTATTTGCATAGTTCACTAGATAGTATTTGCATAGTAAAATCTTTTATAAAGTTATTCATTTTATTAGATTATAAATAGAATATATTATATTTTATTTAAAAGATTTTGCTTTAAATATGGACCGTCAGATTAAAGTAAATCAATCTGGACCGTTCATGAGTTAGTTACTATGCAGTCCATTTTCTATAAATAGAAGCTCATTCCTTCATTATTTTCTTATGAATTCACTGAAACTCTAGAAAGAAAAAATTATAGAGAGAAAGAAGAAAAGATTTATGTTACTTAACTACTCTTATATATATTATTTTTTACGGTAAGGGGTGTTATTCTTTCTTATTCATGAAGAAGCTCGTTGATTATTCCATTATTTATTATTCTCATTGGAATAACTTGTATATGCCATGCTACCCTATACTTGGTGATATTCTTCTATTATTCCGCTTCTTTACTATTATCATTTGGATTGGAATATCTGTCAATGCATTTTTACGCCGGACTGATTAAAATCTTTTTATTATTTGCTGGAATATCCTATTCATGCGTTTTTACGCGGACACGATTCCATCTTTATTATTATTACATTGGAATATCCTGTACCGCATCACATGTTATGCTTTATTTTATGTTGGGACTGATTCGAATTTCCTTATTATTATTATATTCGTTGAAATAACCGCATATGCCAAGTAATGCGCATGCATGGTGATTTCTTTTGTTATTCCATTCTTTATTATACTCGGTTGGTTAAAGTTTTAACTTCTATACTCCATGAAATTAGTAGAATATCCTTGATATTTGCGCTTCATCCAGTATTTTTTCATGAAAATATTCTTCTGATCATTCTTGAATTTTACTCTACAAAGCAGTATCATGTTGATAATTTGGACATTGGTAGTTCTTGGACAAATTAATTCTTGAACTTGTTTTATTGAATTCATATATCATTGTCATCATCCTCATGTTTATATTATGTTGAAAGTCATCTGTGACCTGTAGTGCATAGATGAACTTGGTATGATTATGACTAGGATTATTGATTGTAATCATGACCGTAATGTTACAAATGATGTGGTAAAAGTCCTCATTGGCTCGTAGTGCATTGATGGATGATTGTTGGCATGATCATGACCATTAATGAATACACAAATATTCTTGGCCCATAGTGCATGGATAATTGTGGTCGTGATACTAAAGAATATCCTTGGCCAGAAAAGTGCGAGGGGTGATTCGATGATGTGGAATATTTATATTAAGTCGAGTCTCGGCGATAATACTTGATGAAAAACCTTTTTAATCAAAAAGATAGTAGATTTTATTTTCTACTTGACTCTTTTAATGGATTGCTTGTTCAGCTGCAGCTTAAACTTGATGTCTATTATATTTTATCGGTTTAACATTGTTGAAGACTAATGATAATTTATTCTCGCATTATCTTAGTCATAATATTTTTATCTTGGGCTAGTTGAGCTCACCCTTTCTTTCATTGTTCTCTTGTGAAATGAGAATATATATTTGGGACGAGTCGGGGAGCGGAGTGATGGTCCAGAGGATAGCATTAGTAGTCCTCACTATTCTGTGAAATAGTGTGATAATAATTGTAATGAGGACTCCTTTTGAGTTTGTATAATCTCTAGTAGATAATATTTGTATTCAAACTCACAGTTTATGTTTTTTAATCGTATTGTATACTTACAGTTGTATTAGTAAGTTGTATTTTAATTCTGTACCATGTATCTGGCGACCCAAGATGGGTGATGTATACCTAATTTTGGGGGCGTCACAGTTATGATGAGTTATGTTAGTTATTATGTGAAAACATGAAAGTTTCTTAGAAATCACAAAGGATTGAAAATCAGATTTTGGTGAAAAATGGAACATGAAATTCAATTGACCGTATCTCCTATTATATTTCAAATTTTTGAGTGTGGTCAAGTTCTAGAGTTAGATCTATGAGTTTTCCAACTTATCCAAGTGGAATCACTGGAAAAGGTATTGTAGATTTTTGTGTGGGTGATTTAAAGAAAGGAGTCAAAAGTCAGAATTACAAAAAGCTACCGCCTGAAGTTTAAAAGGGCATTTTCGGCCACTTAAATTGTGAAAAAAATTTCGACCATAGAAACATATTGTATAAAGTACCTCCTGTCCAAAAATGAGTTCATTCCGATTTAAAATGAGCAAGTTATGACCATTTCAATATTTAGGTTTTTCCGACAGAAAACAATATAATCGGAGTTCTATAACTCCGATGACCATGAAATTTAAACTGGAAGCTCACATTAACATGTGTAAGATCCTGCGCGCCAAGATTTGGGAATTTCTGGAGTTAACCTTGAGGTAGCTAATTTCTTAAGGAATTAATTAGAAATTAATTTTTGAAAAATAGTAAATGAATTTTAAAAATTTTGAGAAAAATATATGTTCAATATGGGACTATATTTTGCTTAATCTCAGAAAAGAATAATTTTTAGGACTGATTTGGTATTTTTCATGAAAATAGTTTAGTTACGAACATATGAATTAAATATGTTAGGTGAAGTGAAAAATTTGTAAATAGGATTTTATGGCTTGAAAATCCTATATAAGGTATATGCAAATTTTTGATGAGTAATTTGATTATTGGTGATGAAATCTTATGAGTATGGCATTTTTGAATGATTAAATGCATTATTTAGAAAAGTGTAAACAATTAAATTAAATTGTTTATAAGTTTAAGGATTGATTAAAATATTGTTATAATATTAACAATATTAGATTATGATTTTATTAAGTGATTGATAATGTTTGGATAAATTTAAAGTATTTAATATTTATCATTGATTTAGTTTGACTAATGCTTATAATATTGTCATCATCCTCATGCTTATATTATGTTGAAAGTCATATATGGCCTGTAGTGCATAGATGGACTTGGTATGATTATAACCAGGGATTATTCGGTATAATCATGACCGTAATATTACAAATGATGTGAAAAAAGTCCTCATTGGCCCGTAGTGCATTGATGGACAGTTTTTGGTATGATTATGGCTATGGATTCTCTTCAGTTAAGGGTGCAAAGATGAATTGTTTTATGGCATGATCAGGACCGTTGATGAAAACACTATTATCTTTGGCCCGTAGTGCATGGATAATTCGTGGTCGTGATACTAAAGAATATCATTGGCCTGTAGTGTAGGGATGATTCGATGATGTAGATTAATTATTGAGCTGAGTCTCAGCAATGAAATATTAATTCATGGATGTGAAAATAATGAATATCTTTGGCCGTAGTGCAAAGATGATTTAATGATTACGAGAAGGAATTGTGATTTGGTATAACTATGATTTTTGATGTTTCAGGTGAAGATAGGTGATAAAAATTATCTTTGTCCTGGATGCGAAAAGGAATCAGAATCACAATTATGATTATGAATTATTCATATGATTGTGGACAGGAATTATTGATTGATGTTACAGGGATAAAACATTATTGGTGGACTTTTAACATGGAGAAGATAATAGACTTGATGGTCTGTTTGACTCTTTTAATGGATTGATCGTTCTGCTGCAACTATGGTTAAAAAGTTTTATCATCTACCATATGTTCTAAATCTCTAAGTTATTATTGATGAAAGCTATTGATAATGTAATTATATTTAGTCATGATATTCTTTAATGGACTAGTTATGCTCACCCTTTTGCTTCACAATTCCTTTCAGGTAATAAGAGTGTAGTTGGGTCGAGCGGGGATAACAGGGGAATAGAACGGTGGTCTATAGCTGTTGAGGTTCTCCCTAAATAGTATGGAAATAATTTTATTGAGAACTTTAGATAAGTGTGTCGTATTATATACGTCATTTGATATTTAATTTTGGTGAACCAAATAGGGTGAGGTGAAACCAACTTTGGAAGAGTGTTTTGCCACTATCATACAAGATTTCTAATGACATACAACCTCGTGTTATCATAAGACAGGGTTGTGCACATACACTTGCTGAGTATATCTACGAGCACTACCTATACGATCTTGGAATTTATTTGAAATATAATTTTTACTTGGAGACAGTGGAGATAGTTATATGCCAAGAGAAGACTCACAATTGGAAAAAAGATGATAGTAATCTTCTCGTTTTTCTTTGGGGTCTATTGGGTCAACCAAGGATAATTTTGTGGACATATGATATCTATCATAACCTAGACGTATGGCCTCCCATGTACGAAGGTTTCATTGAGCACTTTCCAAAGATTTTAATTCCTAAAACAGTGTTTGACTATACTTTTATGTAAAGTATCATTGTAAGGTTGTGATCGAGGTATCATGAGAGTTACATACATTTGTATTAAAATTCATAGTTAACTGTGGTCATATTCTATACGATAACTCAACAGTTGTATAAATGAAGTTGTATTTGAATTTTGTACAATGTATCTGGCGACTCAGAATGGGTGATGTATACCTAATTTTGGGGGCGTCACAAAAAGAATATTCTCCGACCAAATAAATATTTCCCGACACAACGAATATTTTATGACAACTTGCTTACTTTGTAAAATTTTCACATATCACCCTTAACTTTAACATTTTATCAATTTAACCATTTACTGATTAGAATAATAATTATAAGAAAAATTGAATACTTTTATTTCAAAAAATCCAGGGTCTTACAGTCAATCAAGTAATATAGAAGTAAGAAGGATGTCAAACCCACAGAGAGAACGAATACTAATAATTACTCTGATTATCAAGTTTTTACCAATTTAAATCCACTTAAACAGTCACCTCAATTGATTTGTGAAATTCATTGAATAAAAATAAAAACTAAATTAACTAACAAAAATTGATCATTGGATGATTAAGACATATGAATATAATTTTTCCAATTTTTTTGCAATAATCGCCTTACTGTATTCCCACTTAATTAATCCAATGAGTTGCTAACTAGGATTGTCTATTAATTTATTAACATCTTTCAATAATTAATAAAAATACATATTTCAGTTATATTTCTATTTTCATGCAAGACACTTAAAATAGATTCATTAAGCACGAACTCCTAATCAAGTTACGCATGACATATTCATCTCATACACTATTATGTTATCCTAGAAAGAATCAACAAATTCATATGTTATTATATTCATATCTACTCTTACATTTCCTCTTTCAATTCCATCAAAAATATCAAATTAACTGTTGGTCAAACAATTATTTAATTAATTAAGCACATAATATAATAATCAACTCACTAGGATCAATAAGTGAAAATAAAGATAATTGAATTATTGAATTGCAAAAAGTTCTATTGTATCCCTAGTTGAGATTTAGTTCATCATCATAATAAAAACCAAAAGATTTAAATTAAATTAAAAACATCTCAAGTACAGATAATGAATTAAAGAGAAGAAGAAAACTCTATCGAGGGACTCCACTCTCTATAGCTTCAATCTCTGTCTTGTCGTGCTCTCCAATGGAATCTCCAAGTCTCCGTGAATGGCTCTCAATCAATTGTAGTTAAGAGTCTCTCAAATCTAAGTTATAATCAAATATTTATAATCCTAAGAGAAACCCTAACACATTAGGCATCCCAAAATCCTATTACAACTCAATTTGGATATCATGACACCCAAATAATCTCTCTCCCCGACGTCCAGTGCGCCAGCGCTGCTCTTAGACCAATTTGGGCGCGCTCTGCGCTGGTCAATTTTTTGTTGTGACTTCCTTTGGTAAAACGACCATAACTTTTGATCCGGTAGGAGTTACGGAGCGTGCTACCTTTCAAATCAAATCTCTCGACGAGATCTAAAACTTTCATTCTTTAAGAATTGGCAGATTCTAGCTATATTGGCAGATTCTAGCTATATCAATGTCTAAATCGAACTTCAAGTGGTTGTTATGTCAATGACAACTCCAAATTTGGAGGTTCAACGTCCGTTGATAAAATGATCATAACTTTTCCATATGAACTTCGATTGGGACAATTCAAGATGTTCCGGAAAGTAAAGAAGTAGATCTACAATAAAATCTAAGTTCCAACCCATGAACATGCATCCAACTTAGCATTAAAAACTTTGCAATCTCCCCTTCTTGCATTTGTTTGCATATTGTACTCCAAATTAAATGTCCGAATTGCGTTTCCATGATTCTTTTTACAAAATAACATAAAATGTATGAAATGCACACAAAACAACATAGATTAACAATAATCCAAGTCTAAAGAGATCTGATTCGTAAGAACAAAACTCACTTATCACCGCCGCTGGTTAATTATCCTGATATGTACCACCACCATTGTTCATCACTACCGAAGTTAGCTCTATACTCATTTTTTTAAAATATTTTTTGTTGACAGATCAGTCGCGTAAATCTTTCAATCTAAATTCAGTTGGGTAAATGATGATGATACATAGTGTAACAATTTTAAGATGTGAATGCTTTGGATTTGGGTTAGAATCTAAGTTGGGGTTTGAGTGGAGTTGAACTGACATTATTAATTAAAATTTTTGTGGTGGTGTTGATTTTGATCTGAATTATTGAAAGAGAATTGTGTTTTTGATGATTTAAGGAGTGATCTTCTTTAATTTTAATGGGATATAAAGTGTTTTGACATATTTACCCTACAGTGTATAATAAATTTATAAAAGATATTTGAAATAACCTTTTTGTAATTACACATAAGTTGAGAATATATAGCCTATTCAGAGATCCACATCATCAATTTTTGACATGACATTATTAAAATTTTTGTAGTGGTGTTGATTTTGATGTAAATTATTGAAAGAGAATTGTGTTTTTTGATGATTCAAGGAGTGGTTTTCTCTAGTTTTAATAGGATATAAAGTGTTTTGACATATTTATCCTCTTATGTATAATAAATTTGTAAAAGATATTTGAAATAACCTTTTTATAATTATACATAAGTTGAAGATGGGTCTAATTAAACGAAAATAAATTTTTTTTTAATAATTTAATCATTTAATTAAAAAATTAAAAGATAAATCACTGAAATAAAAAAACAATAATTTAAAATAGTTATAATTTATATTTAAGCCTCATAATTACCACTCTATTCTCACTTTTAAAATTCAATTACCCAATATATAATATATACATATACATGTATGTATATGCAAATATATAGAACATAGACCATGCAAATTGCTAGGACACTCTAAAATTCATGTGGACAAGTGGCATGTGCGCTTGAAAAGGGAGCCACCGACGGAATATTATTATTGACAGTTGGGTAGAATAATAGTAGTACTGGTTTGTATGGATCCACTAAAGTTTATATTTTAATAATTTAATTGGTCAATAGAGTATTGACCTATATAGAGTATCGTCTGCGTATCAGCACTATATTGATCAATTGATCAACTTATCCAAAAATAAACTTCATGCTAATCACTTCCGGTTTATATACTTATCAATCATAATTTTCTTCTTCTCAATAAACTAAAATTTTCGTTCACCTCATAGATAAGGTGATTAGTACATTCTTTGTCCCTTTTATTAATTTTTAAAAAAAACATAAATATAATTAATTTTTAAAAGAAAATATTTTAAAACGCGCAAGTATGATGTATGTATATGTATATAACACTATAAACGTATGAAATATATGTATTAGACTTAGACCTGGCAATATAGTTAGTTAACTATTGGGTCAAACCATATTAACTAGAACCAAATAGATTGGTTGGACCCATATTTTTAAAACAAATATAGTTCTGAACCGGTTAACCATTTTTCAACACATATTTCATTCCGATCCAAATCAAAAAGTTCTTTTCTCATCTTTTCTTCACTGTACCCATATTTTTAAAACAAATATAGTTCTGAACCGATTAACCATTTTTCAACACATATTTCATTCCGATCCAAATCAAAAAGTTCTTTTCTCATCTTTTCTTCACTGTCGACCCTTCCTTATCTTGTTCTTCGCTGTCGACCCAGAGCAAGTATATTGATTTTGTATCCGAGCTTCTTCTTATGATTTTGAATCAATTTCATTTTTCAAAAGTTCTGTTTAAAACTTCTTCTTATAAAATATTTTTTAAATAATTATTATTTTAATATTTTAAAATAAAATATTGTTTTTAAAATAATAATTATTTGTTATATTAAAAATAAAATATTATTTTTTAAAAGTTATAAAAATAATTATTATTTTAAGAAAATATATTAAAAATTTTATTTTTTTCAAAAATGAGTAAAGTTTCATAAAATATAGAATCAAAAAAATATAAATTTAAAAAAAATTAACTTTATTTTTTTTGAATTTATATTTTATGAAATTTTATGCATTTTTAAAAAAAATAAAAATTTGGAATATTTTTTGTCCACCACTCAAACTGTTGGTATACTCTCTCTCCATGCAAGATAACTTCATCGGATCATGTTAATTCAATTACTCCCTCTATTTTTTTCATACCTGAGCTGCTAGCTCGTTGTACTACCTCACAACCCACAATTTTATTTTTCAAAAGTTCTGTTTAAAAGTCAAAACATCTTAAAATGGTTAATATGGTTTTGAACCATAATCATATACTCCCTCCGCTCCTAAAAAATTATCGTTTTAGGAAGTACTCTCTCCGTCCCATAATTATAGGCTAATTTTTCATTTTGAGATGTCTCAATATATAGGCTACTTATTATTTATAAAATTTAGTTGGTTCATTGTTTTACTTTTATGCCCTTATAATAAATATTCAACCATTACTCTTTTTTTGAAGAAACAACATTCAATGTCATTATTTTTATCACAATATTTAATGTTGTTGTATTCTCTTTGGAACTCTCAACGTCAATCAATGAAGTTGAGAGTTCCAATGTGATAAGTAAGGAATAATTAACTTATTCATTAATTACATATTAAGGGGTATATGTGGAAAAATATGTTAAAAATTGTCACTTAAACTGATTTTCTTAAACTATGTGCCAAAAGAAATCAGCCTATAACTATGGGACGGAGGGAGTAATTTTTGTTCTAAAAAGATTGTCGTTTTGAGTATATCAATACACATTAGCTATTTTTTCTCTACTTTACCCTTATTTAAAGTTTTCTCCTATTTAAAATTTTCTTTCCTTCCCAATGATTCTTATTCAATTCAATGTTATAATCCAAGTTGTAATTCGTTGAATAAGAAGTAATTGGTTGAATTGAATAAAAACATTGGTAATTGAATAATTGGTTGAGACAATTAACAAGGGTAGTATAGTATTTTCGCTAGGTATTAATTACATTCCTTAATCTTTGTGCATTAACTTTAAACGACATTCTTTTAGGAACAGGGAGTAATTCCAACCCACACAACCCATATTAAAAATAATTAATATAGTTTTAGTTCTTAAATGGAACCATAACTATATTTTGAAAAACCTAAACAAACTCATAATCATATTTTGCGATGCCTAATTAGACTATATATATATATAGGGGGGGGGGTGGGGGGGGGTGGGGGGGGGGTTGTAGATACTCAAAATAATGAAACTTTTAAAATTAAGTATTGTTTGATTCATTAAGAAACAGAACACAAGTAGCCATTTCTGACAATTTACACCCCATGAAACAAAATTAAAAGTAACAAAAAATACAACAACCATCCCTTTTATTAATTATTCTTTAAAACCTCTCCTCTCTCCTCTCTCCTCTCTCCTCTCTCCTCTCTCCTTCTCCTTCTCCTTCTCCTTCTCTCTCTCTCTTATCACACTCCCCTCCCCTCTCCTCCCCTCTACCCTATACTTTTATTATTTTAAAACAATAAATAAAAAAATATTGAAAACTAAAAACAAACATATATTACCACTGCAAGACTTACACCCCCATGTGGTTTTTCCTATGTATTTCAAATTTTCACCACCTTCCCATCCGACCGGAATCTGCCCAGCCCAACATCTCTCCTTTCTTTCCCGTCCGTCCGTCCGTCCGTCCTTCCGTCCGTCCGACATCTTCTGCAGTCTGCCCCGACATTTTCAAAACTAGCTCCACAGGCCTTTTAACTCACTCATAAAAGCCTTCTTTCACTTTCTCTCTCCTCACTCTCTGTCGTGACTCACTGAAGATGGCTGCTGCTTATTTGTTACTACCTCATATGCAGCTCCATCGTCCTCGTCCTCATCATCCTCGTCTTCTCCATCTTCATAATCGTCATTGTTCTGATCAATATTCTCGCTCTCATGATCCTCCATTGCAGAATCTTGTTGCTGTTGATGCTGCTGATGATGATGATCGTGTGGAAGGGGCCATTGCTGCTCAGGTTGTACCATTAGTGGCACCATTGGAATATTATCGGGCTTGATTCCAAATCCTGTATTGAATGCATTACCATCAGTTTTCGCTTTCTCTTTGTACAAGGCCTCCAGCTGGTGAAAATACGGGCATGTTTTAGCATCCTCGGGTCTTTTCTTGTTGCTTTCTTTGACCTTTTTGTAGTACTTGTTGATGTTCTCCCACTTCTCTTTGCATCTCTTAGCATTTCGGTTGTATCCAAGCTTGCGCATCAAGGCTGAGATCTCCTCCCAGAGCGGGCCTTTTGGCCCGTTCTCGTGGTACTTTGTGTCGAGAGTTGTTCGAAGCTTGATGAGCGCATGGACTTCTGCTTTAGGCCATCTGGATGGACTTGGAGAGAGAAAATTGTCACCACCACCATTGTTGCTTGGTATCATATCCATACTACTTTTTACTAGTGGTACTGGTGCTGGTGCTGGTGCTGGTGCTAGTGTTGGTACTGGTGCTGTTGACTGTGCTGGCACTGGAGCTGGTTGTGGTGTTGGTGTTGGCACTGGTACTGGCGCTGGTGTTGGTGCTACTTCTTGTTTTTGTTGTTGTGCTACTGGTGGGGGTGGTGGTACTGTCCGCAATGGAATTTGTTGAAATTGTATCTGTTGAGGTAATTGAGGTAATATAATGGGGTTGAGAGGATTTTGTTGCTCAGTAATCTTTTGCAAAAACGAAATCACTGCTGCATCTTTAGCAGCCGCAACGGATCTTTCCTGAACTAAAAGCTCATGTTCTCTATTCGTCTTCGCCATTTCTTGTACTCTCCAGGCCTCTTCTCTTGCCATTCTATCCCTCTCTCGTTTCTCCAATGTATCCAAAAACTTCTTCTGTAACTCATCTTGCTTATGGATCACCTCCGTCATCAACCTCCCAAAGAACTCCTTCCATTTCCTCTTCCTCTTCCGCTTCCTCTCAGGTCCTTCATCAGACGAAGTGGAAGAAGAGGTCGAATACGACAAGCTTATAGTGGGATTATAAGATGGCATACCAGCAACAGTTTGAGATGGATTTGAATGGCTTATTGTCACTGTCGGTTGCGATGGATGCGATGAAAAATTGATGGGATTTGTAATTGGGGCGGCATTGTTTCGAAACACATGATGAGTTGTGATAGGGTTTGGTGTTGATGAAATAGTAACCTGAATTGGAGCATGAGAACTATCCAGCATTGTTGCAGTCATTGTTGTAACGGCAAGTGGAGCCTGTGGTCTCATTGGAGATGACAAAGAAAGTGTAGGAGGATGAGTGTCTAGTGCCTCTAATTGCTCGAAAAACCGATACGTCTTGCCGTCCGGCTTTGTAGTTCGGCCATCTTTGGTTCTCTTATGGTACTTGTAAACATTCTCAAACTTCTCCTTGCACTTCTTGGCGCTTCTCCGATATCCAAGCTCCGATAGTTTCCTGATAGCAAACGTTTTATAAAAAAAATATACAATTTTTTTTTCATATAATCTTGAATTCATCAATAAAACAAAATCTAATGTGATTCAAACATAAAATAAGCAACAAAAAATATAGCACAACTAGTACTATTTAAAACAAGAAATTAATTAAGAAATGAAATAAAATAATCCATCAAAAATATGTTGAAGAAAATTAAACTCCGAGATTAAGTACTAATTTGTTTTTTATGGTAAACAATAAACATATTAAAGGCATTGAATGAAATGATTTTGAAAAGAATTTTATTCCTTACTTGCTGAATTATAGTAGCGAGCGAAAACAAGATGAGTATAAACTTTAGGAGTTCAAAAGCTCAGTCAGATTTCTGATATCAAATTTAATCCAATTTGGAAAGAAATGTTGCGAAGAAAACAGAAAGAAAACTGCCAAAAATCCATGAATCTGAATTTAGTAAAACTAAAAATTCCTATAAAATAAAATAAAAGAGCCGATAAACACTCGCCCTTTAGTTCAGAAAGGAAAATTTAGTAGAATTATGATGATCATCCATAGATCTTACAATTTTGGGACAAGTTTATGAATCATAATTTAATTGAATTACCTTGAAACTTCTTCCCACAATGGGCCTTTGAGGCTTGAATCCCGAAATATAACATCCATATCTGACCGTATTTTCAACAGAGCAATTGTTTCCTGTCTCGGCCACCGATTTCCACCGGAAATCCGCTCACTTTCTTCACTCCTCCCTTTTTCTTCTTCAATAAATCCACCGCCATCACTACCACCACTGCCACCACTTCCGCCGCCAGCTTCAGCGGCCCCGGCATCTCCGGAATTTCCCATAAGGCCTGGAGCGCCCGGCTGCAGCATCATCAGAGTGATGGAAAAACTAGAAGTAGAAGGAGAAAGCTGCAATTACAGCTGAAAAAAATAAAAATAAAAAAAACTAAATAGATTTCAACCCAAAATGATGGTGAATTCTGTGGGTTTTATGAAGATGGGCGTATGGTGAATTTATTTATTTATTTCGGTGGGATCTGCCTGTCAATCTCACACCCCCGGAAATAAATTAAAATCCTTTTTTTTTCTTTTTAGCTGTGAAATCTTTGGGGGTATTTCCTTTCTCTCTCTTCCCCTTCTTTTTCTTTTCCTGGTGAAGAAATAAGAAAAGTACTCTTAAATACCACACCCACAAGGCTACCTCACTTGTGTCCCCTTCCAACCTTAGTAAAAAAAAGAAAAGAAAGTAATATATATATATATATATATATATGTATATTTAAATTTATATTTATCTATATTATAAAGGAATAAGATTGATGACGAGCGGTTATTTTTTTGGAAAAGCTGTGTACGTAACAGCTTATGATAAAAAATAGAAAATGATTTGTGTCGACTAATTTCATATCAAAAGTAGACTGTGACTATCATGAAATTATAAATAATGAAATAAAATAATAATATCTTATATATCAAAATGAATTTGACATCATATTATTTTCTTTTTTTATCTCGTACTTTCCTTCTCATTTTTACATTAAAAAAAATATATAACAGTCACAAAAAGTTACGTAAAAAAATTACCTTGCACGCATATCGTGTGTGCCCACAAAAGTAGTAGATATATAGAGAGAGATGTATGTGTAGATCAGTAGATCTAGTAATGGAAAAATTAATCAGCAGAAGAGAGAAGGAATAACAGGTGGAGATAGAGACGATGGGGATAATAAGTTGATTTTTGTCTGTCCAGCTAAATATAGTTAAAAGCCGTCCCATGTAGGTCAGCTTTGCTTTTTGGGCGTTTTGGATTTCAGTGGCCGTTGCCCCCTCCCCCCAACCCCAACACTATTGTGAAATGACTATACTACCCCTAACATGTAATCTCCCTCTTTTTTTCACTAATTCTTTGTTATATTTCTAACATTAAAGCCCACATATTTCTTATTACTTGAGGGGTTTAAATTATTAATTTGTAGATTTTTAAAAAAAAATCTGTCAAATTAATTTTTTTTTTAAAAGAACAATAAGTAAATCAACTTCTTGTTTTTCACCGATTCCATTAAAATCCAGATTACTTGGGGTTTGTTTGTGAATTTACTAAAGTAGCCTTTGTTTTTCCAAAATCAATCTTGTTTTTTATTGGTGCACATGCAAGCACGTAGGTAAATTATGTGGCCCACTTGGATCAATAGGTTTGACAATTATGTACTTAATTTGTGATTGGCAAAAAACGAAGTAAATAATTGTCTATTTTTTAAAGTGGGATCCATTTGTTTTGAAAATTTAATTAACGAGTTAGATGTAGGTCATAATATTAGGCAAAGCCATTTATGAACAGAGTAAATGGTGACAAATTCTGTTAGGTTGCGACCTACCATAATAAATGGTATAAGTATTCCACCAAATTAGATCTTGTTATATAAATAAGTTATATGTTTATATATTTATTATTATTATTATTATTATTATTATTATTATTATTATTATTGTTCAGAATCTAATTATTCTTGGGACAATGAGCTGTAATAGGTTGTAAGTTTTCGAATGCTTCTCTAATTATGTCAAAAAAATACCTTGATTATTCGGCACCATCGTGCCAACATAAAGACTTGAGATTGAAGTTATCATTATATACAAGGGGTATTATTTTTATATATATTTTTAATATTTTTATATGATTTAAGTGAGACTGACTGTATGTTCATATGAGAGAAGATCATGTGAAAAATATAAACTCTCTATATATAAAAATTGATAATTTAAGTTAAATATTTTTTTCATTGTATATGATGGCAGGTTTATGCGGATCCGGTTAGCATGAAGTTCATTTTGGGAGTAAGTTAATTCGATTAATAACGATAGAATGATACACTTGTGGATGGGCGCCGCTGCGTACCATAATTTATTGATCAATTGACCAACTTAATCAAAAATAAACTTCATGCTAACCACTTCCGGTTTATGCCCATCTCTAAATAGAATCATCATACACACTTTACGATATTTTTATTCAAGTTTCCACTAGTCTCTTTTCATGGTCCTTTATTAAAATTTTGCACTTTATTATAAAATTGGCAAATTTCTTTTAAGATAATTTTATCGTGGAAAATTTAAATATAAATGTTTTTTAATTTCATTTCATTATTTTTTTATGAATATAACGATAAAAGGTATATATAAGTTAGCTTATAATTAAATATCACAAAAACTAATATATATATCATATTTGAGAGCGAAGAATATTTTGATTTTGATATGAAGGAGTATTACATGGTCTAATCAACCATAATTCATGATTTGCATATTAGTAGGAATGACTACAAAGTGGGGGTGGAGTAAAAATTTGCATATTTGGAGTGTGCTTATTTACTACTTTGTCCATGAGTAAAGTATATTTTTTAAGCATATTAAAAAATAGAAAAAAAGAGGAAAAAAGAGTAAAAAAAAAGTTTTTAATTTATCTTAAATGTTCTCGCAAGATTATATAAAATAATGATTTTTTTTTTATTTTTATATTAATGGATCCCAATTAAATGACGTATTTATCCTTCACTTTATATATTTTATCTCATTGCTTTGAGCACAAAAGAAATTGTACATTTAATAATCACTGTGTTTATTCTGTATATATGATTTGTAGGTATTATGTGTCGGTAAGTTGTATATTGAAATTTTACAGTCATAACTCATAGGTAATAAATACTTCCTTCATTTCAAATTTTAGATATACATTTTTCAAAATTCTCTTAGTACAATTCAAAAAAGAGATACATTTTTCATTTAAATTTATAAAATAACATAATAATCTCAATTTCTTATTACTATTTTTAATATCATTTATAATTTCATGTCTTGATTTACTACTTAATTCTTAGCTAATATTTAAGGATATATTTGAAGCAATCGGATAGGAATTCTACTAATTGTGTCAAACAATATATTTCAACTTATTATAATAAACTGCTTAAATCAATTAATTAAATAATTACTATTTCAGAATAAGCTGCAACAAATATGCTTATAGCTTATACAACATTATAATTTGCATAGTTCACACTTTAATATATTAGTTTTTTAAATGTGGATGGCTAGGATCTCCATCTCTAAGAATTTTTTTTAGGGTTTAAAAAATTAACCTGTCCTCACATGGCCCCAACTGCCTACCATGTTTTGCGAGAGTTGTTAGTATGAAATTCATTTTTAGGTAAGTTGATCGATTTAATCGATAAAGTCGACACGCGCATGACGATGCTTTCTATGTGTGTCGATCGTCAACATTCTATCGATCAATCGACCAACTTACTCAAAAAATGAATCTTACGCTTAATCGAATCCATCATTTTGCATTCGCTAACAAGACATTTCTTCCTCTGTTATTACATAGTTAGCATCCATGTTTTGCATTCGCTAACAAGACATTTCTTCCTCTGTTATTACATCTTTGACGCTTCATTAATAATTTTTTAAATCTAATATGGAAAAAGATTATGAAAAAATATATATTTAAAGTATATTATATTAATAATATAAAAAATTAAGTCATTAATACTTTTTTGAAATCTACATACGGTTGACAAAAATCAATTAATAAAATACTACTCCCTCCGTCCCATGATAAAAATTATTATTATTATTTTGGGTAGTTCCATGTTAAATGACCATTTTTCTTTAATAACCAAACTTTTACACATATTTTCCTATTATACCCGTAGCATTAAATATTTCATACTTTTCTTATTCTAATTCTCTCTCCATATTTAATGATATTATTATGGATAATTTTGTCATTTCATTCATCTTCTTAATATGAGTGAAAAGTCCAGGAACTTTTATCCTGGGACGGAGGGAGTAATAATCTTTCTTATAAAAATTAAAGCTGATTAATAATGTTAACATAATAACTATGATGCCAAAGCCATAAGCGTGGTTAAAAGTTTGAAATGTAATTGAAATGAGTATAAATGTTTCGTTAAATACATATTTATTCTAACAACATAAATATTGCGCTAACATTATCAATAGTCGAATTTAGACGATTGATATATGGTGTCAGAGTAATAATTAAATTATCAAAATAAATATATATTTAACAATATTTTTATATTAATTTTACTGACATTTTAAACTTTCATACCACATAGTTATCATTTTGATATTATTAGTGGCCCAAATTTAAAAAATAAACATTTAATTGGAAATGGGAGTAAGTTCACAAGGTCAATTGTGAGAACACGATCACTTGCGGATGCTTGAGAATAACTAAATTGACTACACTTGTGTGTAAAGGTGTAAATGAACCGAATCGAGTTGAGTCGAGTATTGAGTTATTCAGATTTGGTTTATAAAATTTATCGAGTATAAAATAAGGTTTGATTGAGACTTCGTTTCTTTATCGAATAAAGTCGATCGAATCTCGAATCGGTATTTCGGAAATTTGAATATTTCGAACGAATATGATCCGAGTATCAATAGAAAATTACAATTTGAGGAGATTCGAGTAAAATATCGAACTTTAAAATTTGCTTATATTTGACTTATTTATATTTCGAATCGAACTTTTAGTCGAATGAGTACGAATTAAGTCTGAACTATTTGTTCATTTTATAGTCTTATGTGTGAGGAGTTAAAAAATATATATATCATGAAGAATGGAGCAATCAATAAATAATTCAAAAGAAGTGGGACCCAATCAATCAAGATAAGTCATTAAATGCATAAAACAACAATAATAATTACTCACTTGTAAACTGAAAGTGTTACTCCTAATCTCCTACTCCCTCTGTCCCAAATTAACTGCTTAATTTTGATTTTTTTAAATTAAATTGACTATTTTTAGAATTAATAATTAAGCATATATAAATATATTTCTAAAATTATAAAAATTAGGATTAGTAATAAATTGCATATACTTTCTTTTGGTTATAATCTCTTCATCTATATTTTAGCAAAAATAGTAAAAAGATTAGTTTTAAAAATGGTCAATTTAATTTTAAAAAGTCAAAACTGATCAATTAATTTGAGACGGATGGAGTATATATTAATACATCATTACGTGTACAAACAGGATAAGAAAGAACATGGGCATCAATAATGTTGAGGGGTATTTTGGTCAAGGAAAAGTAGTAAGAAATTCTTGTAGAAGGGTGATTTGGTAAAAATGACATGACAGTGGGATACATAGAGAGGCAAGTTGGGTAAACATCAAAGGCTAATGGGCACAGTTAGGACCGTAAATTGTAACAGAAAAATAGAATATTCGACCGTATTTGTATTAATTTAAAATAAATATTATTTATATTCGATTTAAACAAATATTATTTATAATTGATTAGAAATATTTATCGAATCAAATATGTGGTATTATAATTCTGAGCAAATAACAGACCTTATTATAATATTTTTAATATCTTTCATAAAGATATTTTATTAAATAGAGTAATTAATTTTTTTTTCTTTTGAATTTTATAATTTAATCATATGGTTGATGATTTTGTTTGTTATATTAATATCATAATAGTAAATTTTAATTATTTATTTACTAATATTAATTAATTATGCTAATGAATTAGGATAGTTATTCATAAATGGATAATATTCAAATTCGAATAGTTTTTGAATTAATATAGAATTTGAATAATACTTTAAAAAATCCGTCGAATATCAAATATGAATATTTTTAATGAATTCAAATATCATTTTATTCGAATTCCATTATGTCCGTTTACCGCCCTAAACACCATTAGTTAATGGTACATAATTTATTATTGAGAAAACTATTCGCATTTTTCACGTCAATAAAAATGTCATGTAATGGTACCTTGATTTGTTGTAAAAAGATAAATGTCTAGTAATTTAAGAATATTATTGTGGTCTTTGTTTTCTTGCTTGGTTTTATCTTTATTCGTCATATATAACATGGCTACATGGGAAAAAAAAAATATGAGGTTATAATTGTCATAAATAATTGTTTATGATAACTTACGACTAAAAGAGCGAGTATTTAAATTTAATTAATGAAGGGCAAATTTGTCATTAATAATTCTCAAAATTAGGATCTCTCAGTTCTGCAAAAAATATCCATTTGTCGATTTTATTTTACAGAAATAAACAAATTTATTGATTTTGAAGGTTATATATACACATATAATGCCATAATGACACTATGTAATATTATATTAACCACTAGTTGTGTCTCGTGCCTCCGACACTATTTGGACGGTGTGATTTATCTCAAACTTTGGACAACTCAGATGATTTATTAGGATGAGCGAAAAATTCAAAATCAGTTGTATTTTGTTAGATAGATGTTATCAGTTATCACTACTGAATTAACAAATTATTATTTTAAAATGTTAAATATGAAACTAAAACAAATTATATTTGTGAATGATTATTTTTTGCAAATATGTGTCAATTAGCTATGATAGTCACCTTCATGTGTGTGTACAGGTAAATGATAATTGCACCATATTTTACAAGTTGAACTTCACTTACAAAAGAATTTTTTTTAAAATGTTAAAAATTTGATATTTTTACGAGACTGTTCTTAGACAGATAATAAATAGACGACTTCATAATTACGTGAGGAGACACTTGTGTAAATACTGAATTTTCATGTGAAAATACAAATTTTATATATATGTATATAATAATGATTATACAGAATTGTGTATATTTTATTTATGCACAGTCTATCAAAATTAGATCGTTTTGGTATATTTATTTTTGATTTTTGATTTGGGAGGAGAAGTTATTTTGTTTAAAATAAATCTGCCAAAACGACGTGCACAAATAAAACATATACATATTGGATATATACTAGTAATTGCCCGTGCACGACGTAACGAAATTCTCTCTCTATTTCAACAATCCCACTTTTATTTCCTCTCTCCTCATTCCTCTCCAACTACCTTTTCCCCCTCAAATCAATTAGAATGAGCTCCGAATCGAAGCATTAGCATTTTTTCCGTCCAAATTCAAAATGAGTTCTATTTTATTAATATATATATATATATATATATATATATGAAACTAATATTTTCTTATATATTATTTATATAATCACATAGTCCTCTCTCATATGAGAAGAAAGTGAGTTCCACTTTCATATTAGAGATAATCATGTAAAAATATTGAAAATAGTGCTCCCTTTTTTTACTAGTTTGTTTTATGTGAATTCGATTAGCATAAAGTGAATAAGTTTATTTTATACTCAATACAGTTATGATACACACAAATCACGAGAATGATTTCTCAATCTGCATGTCATTATTATATTAAATATAAAATAAACTTAGCATGAAATTCACTTCATGTACTACTGTTTTTATGTAGCCTCTTGTGCGCTGGCAATGGTATTTTCCTGCCCCGTTAGAGATGCCTTCCCACTATTCCACTATTTACGGCTGAAATGATAGAGGTATCCCTCTCATACTTCTCTCTCACACCTATGCATACAGATATATATTTAACTATACATGCATGGGCTGTAAATAATTGGTTTTTATAATTGTTAAAAGCCGAGTACAAGTGGGTCACATTGCAAAATCAAGATGAGGTTTGTGGTTACTAGTAATTTAGAACCGTAAAAATAAGTGTATGTAACAGCTCATCTTTTTTACTAATAATTAGTATTCGTGTGACACGCGTTCACTGTGTGATCAATTATTACAAAATATGATAATAATTTTATGAGTAAAATACACTGATACTCTCTATAGATATTCATAATAACACTCACCATTCATCTAGTTTTTTCAAATAATAACAAGACTTTCTGTACTACAATATGTAATATAACGTTACTCTTTCCATAGTGTGGTTGACCAACTAATATTTAAAAATATTTTTAATATAATGTCTAATACACCCTTCAAGTTATAATGTTTAATTTCTCCACTAAATATAAATTTATATATCATAATTTTTATTTTACTTGATCTAATTAATTAAATTATGAAATTGTACAATAAATAACATAAAAGTCAAAAAAATAATAAATATTCATTTTATCGGAAAATAAAGTCATACAATTTTTACTAATTAAAATTTTCAAATATTAAAATTTACGTGATATATATTCAAATATATTTTTTGTAATTAAAAAGTATAATGTTAATACCCATAAAATTACAAATTAACATAATAAAATAATAATAATTTTTTCAAATATTAAAATTTACGTAAAACAAACTTATTATTATAATTTAAACGAATCTTATTACTCATATATAAAAAAGTATTAAAAATTATATTAATTATTTTTCTCATATATTAAACTAAACATAAGTCATACTTAAACATAATTATTTCTGATAAAAATGACAAATATTATTACTCAAAAAAAAAAAATATATTAAAAGATTTTTTTTATAAGATAGAGGTAGTAATAAATATAATTATATTTTTTTATTTAACATTGCATAAAAACGTCAACTATATACTAAAAAATGTAATCAAAATCATAAATATCCCAATTTTTATATATACTCAATAAAATTTAACATATAAAAATTATAATATGAAACTAAAAATTCAAATAATATTTTTTGTTGTTAAACACCTAAAACTAAACTATCAATATACTCAATCACTCTAATTAGAATAGCTTCATTAATAATTTAATTTAATTTTTTTTAATATTTGTATCACTTATCCAAAAATATGTATTAATTAAAATAAATTAGTTTTTATAAGTTACCAACAATTTAAATGAGATAGTTTTAATTACAAATAAAACTATAATTAAAATATATTGTATTAAAAAGGATAATTAAACACACACACACACACACACACACATATATATATATATATATATAATTAGTAATTAAAATTTGATAAAATACAAGGGTAAATATGTAACTTTATCTATTTAGTCAACCCTAAATACTTGCTAGAGGGTACTAGTACATTATTTAAGAAACTAGAGGGGAGGTGAGTGCTATTATGATTATCTAGAGGGGATGTCACTGTATTTTACTCTAATTTTATTAAGCTTGGAAGATAAAATAATAATTTAATTAAATCTGCATACCATGACAATATAATAGTAATTTTTTAAAATTTTAAAGATATAAAAAATTTAAATTAAAAATAAAATAATAATATAACTAAATCACAAGAAAATATGAAATGATTTTTGTGACGCCAGTGTCACCCTCCCCCCACCGGTAGGGGTGTTCAAAGTACCTGGTTTTTTCGGTTTTTCGATTTTTGGACCGATCCGAAACCCATTTGGTTTAAGATAAAAAAGAATCGATCCGGATTCATACCAAAAAAATCGGTATATCTAGGCTTTTCGATATCGATTTCTATCCGACATTTTTATGGTTAGGTTTCTTATCAACCGCATTCTAAGATATACCGATTTTCTAATTTTTTATTATTATTAATAATTTAATAATAATAATAATAAAATAATGATTATAATAATAAAAATAATCATATTTGAACTATTTTTTATACTCAGATTTGAATCATATTATTAACGAATCCGCGTCTTGCTCGTATTTTTTTGAGTCGAGCTCGAATCGAGTTCGAACTGTTTAGTTCTTTTACAACCTTAATCGGAAGTAGGGGGTGCAACTGACCCTGGTATTCCGACGACTCTCCCTAGTACTGCGCCTGCTGCGACTGAGCTCTGGCTCAGTCTTCTTCTTCGTCAATTTGTCTGCAACATGTTAGGTTTTTTTTTAACTAATATGAAACGACGTCGTTTCATAAAAAAAAATTTATTTTCTATCCTCTCATCTTATCAGGCATTAGGATTTAGGCTTAATCATAAACAAAATTTTCTCTTTTCTTCTTCGCCTCTTCGGTACTTCCATGGCGGCTCATTGACCGGGTCGCCACCGCCTCTCCTCCTCAAGGCTCGGTGGCCGCCACACAAGGCGCCTCTCGCCTACGTCATGATCATTCATGGCTGGCTGCTTTGCTCTTGCTTTGTCGACCGTCAGATTGCCACTGCCTCCATTCTCCAATCCTCCTGCAGTCCTGGCTTCTGCTTGGGCCTTCCTCTCTTTAATTTCCTTTGATAATTTCTAGTTTCTAATTTCTAATTTCTAATTTCCTTTGGTAATTCCTTCTGGAGATATACTTGTTGTATTGTTACTGTTGTGCCGCCTTCCTCTCTTTAATTTCCTTTGATAATTTCTAATTTCTAAATTCCTTTTGGAGATATACTTGTTGTATTGTTACTGTTGGAGGCTTGGTTGTTGGTACTTAATTTATTTCCCATAATTCCATTAGGTTAATTGAAATCATTAAATTAGGATAATTGATGAAATGTTTGAATAATTGGATTGATGAATGATGAAATTATTATGAAATGTTAAAATTGATGAAATTATTGATTAACAATTGATGTTTTTATTTATATTAGATTATGGATAAATACTTGATTAAGCGACAAAAAACTATAATTATTTTTATTTAAGTCGTACAACCGAAAGAAGCATTTTAAGCGTTAATAAATAATTTTTTTTACTGATATATTTTGACCTCCCTATTAAAACGTTCTGGTTCCGTCACTGATCGGAAGTGAGGTCGTTCATAAGAAAAAGGTTCTTATAGTTAAGAATGAAGCTACGTGAACATCCACATTAATTGCGTTGGATAAAGAAAGTTGTGTTGGAGTATTTAGGTTATGTTTAATTGTATCTTAACAACACATTTCTTAATTCATTTTAACAGTCCATATTTTTGTATTAAGAGGTCCTATGAATAGTTTAGACTCATATTTATATCTTAACTATTCAGAGGATGGTAGTTTGGACTTTGTAGCCAAGGTTAGTTATTTTTTGTCAGCTTTATTTTTCTATAAACTCAAAGATCTTGCAGATACCGACTTGCGATAAAGAGCGATAGCGATATCTTGTAGAAGTATCTTGCGATAGCGATAGCGATTATCTTGCCAAGATTACCGACTTTATGTTTAGCAGCTTTATGTTTAGCAGTTAGCAGTAGCAGCTTTATGTTTAGCAGTTTAAAATGTTTAGTGTTTAGCAGTTAACTTGTTTAGCAGTTTAAAATGTTTAGCAGTTAACTTGTTTAGTTGTTGTTTAAAATATTTAGCAGTTAACTTGTTTAGTTGTTGTTTAACTTGTTTAGCAGTTCTCTGTGCCATTATTGATGAGGAGTTAATAACTAAGCAGTTAACTTGTTTAGTTGTTGTTTAGCAGTTAACTTGTTTAGCAGTTTTCTCAACAATATTTTGTTCATTCTTTTTTTTCTCTCTCTTTTATTTATTGTTTAACAGTTAGATCAATATGTATGAAACAGAGGAAAAGTTGATTGCCTAGACATAATTTTATTAAACTGCCTAGTTTCAAAGTTGATTAAACTGCCTAATTGCCTAGACATAATGTTATTAAACTGCCTAGTTTCAAAGTTGATTGATCTCTTACTGTATTTGTGTGAGATGAATATATACAGAACCTTGGCTCTACAATAACAAACTGAATTAGAAAATTGCGACATTTGCCAAGGATTCTAATTGCTAACAATATGGGAAATTTGCGATTTAATGGTTTTTTTGTTGACTTGCAGATAGTAATGGAGTATATATTTTGGGTTTCTTGTGATTCCTTCAAATTTCAAATGTTTATTTTGGTCCTACTTTGGACTAATGTTTACTTTGTGTGCATAATTAATTTTCTAACTTAAAAATGAAATGCATGTATTGTATCAGCTCCCAATAAAAATGTATTGTTAGCAGTTATTAACTTGCTTAACTTGTTTAGCAGTTAGCAGTTTATAATGTATTGTTGGCATAACATTGTTGAGAAGGATAACATGCATCTGGATAGCAGTTTGATGCTTAATTGTTCTTAAAAGGGCCTACATCTGGATGTTTAGCAGTTAACTTGTTTAGCAGTTAACAGTTTGATGCTTAATTGTCCATGAAGGCAGTCTATTTGATGCTTAAATGTTTAGCAGTTAACTTGTTTAACTTGTTTATCTTTTCTTTATAGTTGAATTATTGATCACACTATTGTTGGCATAACATTGTTGAGAAGGATATTTATTCGAGCTTGCTCCTCAAATATAGCAGTATAGCAATATACCAGCTTAGCAGTATAGCAGTACACCAGCTTGCTCCTCAAATATGTGTTAACATTTTACGTGATTAGAAATTATGTTAGGAATTGTGATTTGGTATCTTTGTTGTTCTTTTATTTCAGTGGGATAAGGCATGTGGATTAACGTACACACAAGAACAAATTGACGAAGTACGGGATGAGTAGGCAACGTACGTGAGCAGCTATATGTAGAGCATCGAGTTAACGGTGAATATGTTAGATGAATGTACGTATTTTGGGAGAACTAGGCTTTTTTGCACATACTTAGGTCTAAATTTGTTATTGCACATGCTTAGATAGTGAATTTGAGATGCATATATGGATACATTTTGGTATATATTTTGTGGATGTAGTAATTTAAAATTGTAAACGAGCGAGATAATTGGGATGTATTTTGAATGGTTGATACATTTTGGCTATATATCATGGATGCATATTGCAGGTGCATTAATTGGCTATATATCATCCCACAACGTTTTTTTTTTATCTACAACATTTAAAAAATGTTGTACATTTGTATAAATAAATGACACCTTATAAACGTTGTATAAGAAGTTTAAAAACGTTGTCTGTTGTTGCTTTCTATGGTCTTTTTAAAAAAAAATGTTATACTGTGCTTAACTACACGTTTTAAAAACGTTGTAGTTAAGCACAATACACAACGTTTTTTAGGAAAAAAACGTTGTGGAATCATACCTACTACAACGTTTTTAAGCATCTGCTAATTTTTGAAAAATAAATCTACAACGTTTTTTTTCTAAAAAACGTTGTGTATTGTGCTTAACTACAACGTTTTTAAAACATTGTGTAAGTGTGTCAAATAGATGACACCCTTAACCACGACGTTTTCCTGACTGAAACCACAACGTCCGCGTTGTCTATTTACTGTTTTCTAGTAGTGAGAACATCTTAATACAAATACGTAGGCTCTTAAGAGACATTAAAATATAGTCTGTTAAGATGCATTAAAATACAATCAAACACTATTTTACCCCTTAAATATAAGATATTGTTATTTTTTGAGTCTTATAATTTACCTATTGCCAATTTTTATTAAAATATAATTACAAATACATTAATAGTATATAGGATTATATAGAGTTATAAAGGTGATCCACTATTTTACGTATTTTTTTTAAAGAGTTGCAACTAATATTTATCCGCCGAAATAATAATAAAAAAAAAAATCAATACTCAACTTCGCACAATATATCATTTTCCTTATTCTTGCTCACATTATAACATTGACTTTTGTACATAAGTCACTCTTTTAGAAAAATAAATAAAATGACTTTTTTTGAGAGATAGAGAGAATACTTTAGACAGTTGATTTTGTTTAAATAAAAAAAAAATTTACATCTAGTAATAGTGTTATAATTGTTTTAGCGATACTCAATATTATAAGAAATTATTATTATTCTAATAATATGAGTAACGTGTTCTAGAAATACAATATTTTAAGTGACATTTATAATGCCATGCCAATGCAACATTATTTTTATTCAGAGAATATCAATTGTCATACTTTATGTCCTAATATATTTAACTGTCCTCATTAAATTTTGATTACTATAGCTAGCCTGAAAATTCTCCCACCAACTAAGCTAGCCACACTGCTAGTTTTTTTCTTTCAAGGTATCCTCATACTAAGTAAGTAATAAGGCCAGAAACGAAAGAAGCAGTTAAGTGTTCGATTCAGATTCATTTCGACTAAAAGTTCGATTCGAACTCGACTTAAAATATAAATGATTCAAATATGAGCAAATTTTAAAGTTCGATAAATTAGTCGAACCTCCTCAAATTATAATTTTCTATTGATACTCGAATTATATTCGTTCGAAAGTTTTTAAAACCGCTTTACCGCACTGGGAATCGCTTTCGACTTTCAGTAGCTAAATGAAGATCAATTAAACTTTATTTTATACTCGATAAATTTTATAAACTAAATCTGAACAACTCAATACTCAGTTCGATTCGGTTAGTTTACACCCTTACTAAGCAGGGACCTCTCCCAAAAAAAACAAGGACCTCTCTCAAGTATGGTTGAGCGTCAAGCAAGGACTTCTCCCAAAAAATTGCTATATCTAAGAAGGGTTCGAAATTGAGACCACTTACTTAATCCACTAGAACTTCTTCAACTCGTGTCAACCTTAGTTGGTGCCACACTGCTAGTTAAACACTAATTATCTCATTGTCATATAATCCGGCGCATGTCCCATGCATACGCCCATGTCGGCTGATGGCCCCCCATAAATTACTATTTTTATTCGATCCCCCAATATATGAATAGGCTATACACACATAACTTGGGCGCAGTAAAACTATATTTAATCCAAGTATGCACATAGTATGTTCTCTTTAAGATAATTATAATTTCTTCTTTTGAATTAGATTAAATTAGCAACTTGTTTACTGTATGGGTGTTAACGTTAAGATTCGTTCACGTGCCTCAATTACTAAAAGTGCGTCTAATTCTATACAAAAATGGTAAATATACCAAAAATTTGACGGCAAATAATTACAGGCTGAACAAGATTTAACAATGGAGGCAAATAGTTCTAGTGTTGAAAAGTAATTATGAATTGTGTGTACCTTAGAATCAGTGCAAAACATTGTATTTATAATAAGTTCACCACTTTGTCAGAGTCCTTCCCCGAATTGGATTAGGGTTCTCCACCAGGTATAATTCCTTAATGAGATTGTATAAGATCTCCTAAAAATAAGGAAGTTAATTCAAACCCTAAAACCCCTTTCCGAATTTAGAAACCAAATATAACAAGGAATATTTGATTTCTTCAATTATTCCAACTACCAAAACCGAATCTCACATGGATTCAAACTGAATATGGACAGTAGCCCACCATACAAACCAGACCCAGTATAACATGGCCCAACATTGCCCCCCCCCAGCCTTTCATGTAAATAAAGTATTAATGGAAGAGTATTCCAGATATAGCCCATCGATAATGAACTAAGACAAGCCCAAGAACCTCTAAAGCCCATAGGGCATCCAACAAACTAACCTTTTAACTCAAACCCACATGCCCCATGATAACATCCATTAATGAGCCGTCTCTCGAAATACGGAAATAACCGAAAAGACACGCCATTTCAATTTCTACTCAGATAAATTAAACCCTTCCCCCAAAACAGACAAAATTTTGCTTCAATTGAATCTCAGTATCTTCTCTCTCCTTTAGCAAAACCCTCACTCCGGCTGTCATTCCCTCAAGCTCCAACAATGGCTTCATCTCAAACTCCATCCACCACTATCCCAGCAACGAGATTCCTATTATGGCCACTCCTCTAACATCCATTCTAGCTCCTCCAGTCACCATCGCTCCCCCTACTGTCAACGCCCTAACCACCGATTCCACCATCACCACCATTGAAACCTCCTCCTAAAACCCAGATTGGACCAAAACAGAGACTTATTTCCAGAAAATGATACGAGAATTCCCAAATGAAACAAAATTCCCTCATGCCAACATGTCATCTCGTATCACCCCAATAGACCTCTCCATCATTCGCCATCATTACCATATCCCAGACAACCACCAACTGAAAGCCTCTTCCGCCACCAACCGAATGTACCTTCATCCCGATGGCTAGACCACTATGCCTCTCACCCTATCGGAGAAGGGTGTTCATATGCCCTTACATCCCTTCCTCCTTACCCTTTAAGGGTTTATCAACATCGAATTCGCCCCAATGGTACCGAATTCCTATATCCATATCATTGCATTTATCGCCTTCAGTCATGAGATCGGCACTACCCCTCCAATTGAATTCTTCTTTTCCTTATACCAATTGATCAACTCCTGAGAACCTGAATTCAATTTTTGAGCAAACAACCCCCAAAACCCAACCCCAAGATCGAGAAGCCCCCCCTAATGGATACCCCTTCAAGCAATAAAAATTGGCACAAAGACTGGTTCTACATCAGAGGACCAGAAACACACAAGCTTCCAGACTGTGCCTTATACAGATGACCGAATGTTTGTTTCGGCGACACCACCACCGAACGAGTACTAGAAATATAAAAATTGATCGAAAAGCTACCGAGTCATGAATGGAGCTTCGTTCTTCTAACCAAACAAGTCTGGCTATATGATTACAAACATAAGTCGCCGACCCTTACCTTGCTCTTTCTTTCCATCTTGTCACCTGACCTAATCCTATTTACTGGTTGCAGTATCCCTCATCAAACCAACTTCTTCCGAAAGAAAAAACCTTGAAGAATTTATTTTTGGCAAATCTACCGAAGAACATACCGATCCCCCAACTTCAGAGGCCTCTACCGCTGAAGCTATTGCTGAAGCCACAATCAAAGAACCATCAAATCCCCGAATCAAAAAGAGAGCAGTCAAAAAAGACACAAAACCTACCACCATTAAAACCTCCACACTTACAAAAAACCTTCTAGACATGCCCGCTAAAGAAAGGACAAAGATATTTCGGATTAAGAAAAAGTGTGCCAAAATTACAACTCTGTCTGTAGAAGAGTTAAAGGTTCCGTCCACTGAAACCTCGACCACTCAACCTACAACCGCCACCACATCTTCTCACCCAACAAACCCCCACCAAAAATGTAAAGAAACTGATGACTCCATTCCCAAACCGCCAAACATAAAGATCCATACAGAAAAAACCTTCCGAACCCTCACCTCAACTTACCCCTCTAACCACGAATAACCCAACTTGTAAGACCCCAACTTTTATAAATAAAGATGAATTTTATATAAATATCATTTTTGAATATTATGGAATGAATTTGATATAATGTTATAGTTGTGGGTAATATTTATAAATTTTGCAAAGTACGCAAGTTGTTATATAATATTCGATTGGTCAGGGAATATTCGTACAACGACACAATCATTGGTGGACCCCACAGCGGAATTATTATCGGATTGAGAAAAAGACAAAAATATTTTATGAAAATAACGGCGGAAGTTTTACCGTTAACTATTGAAACACCCGGTGTTAAAAGTAGTAAAGTGCGATGTCTGGAGTAGCACAAGAAGACACGCGGTATTGATTATTGATGCTTACGTGAGAAGTCACTCAATTTTGTTCAATTATTATTACGATAATCACTTGATAAGTATCTCACGTTATTTGATTCAATTATTGTCAATATTTTATAATCAATAATTGTGATGACAAAGTTATTAATATTATTATTTGCAATATTAACGATGTCTAGAAGTTTACATCGAGAGAGGTTTGGTCACCTAATTGCGCGCCAATGGGGAGAAATCCTTATTGGAAAGCCCCCTCTTTCCTGGGAACGACCTGGTCGATTAATATTGTGAATTATAATAATGATGATAAATGTTGTTAAAAATATTGAGGGGATTTTATGAAGTATTTGATGTGAGACCCCGAATTTTATGAAATAAAAGTATTCAATTTTTCTATTTTGATAAATAGTTAAATTGATAAAAGTTTAAAGTTAAGGGTAATATGTGAATTTTTTTTTTTGCAAAGTAAGCAAGTTGATATAAAATATTCATTCTGTCGGGGAATATTCGATTAGTCGGGGAATATTCTTTTTGTCTGGAAATATTCGTATGACGGTACAATCATTGGTGGACCCCACAACGGAATTATTAACGGATTTAGAAAATGACAAAAATACTTTATAAAAATAACGGCTAAAGTTTTACCGTTAACTGTTGAAACACCCGGTGTTGTTAAAAGTACGATGAATACGCGAATAAGCATGTAAAGATAGACACGATATTGATTATTGATGCTTATGTAATAAGTCACTCGGTTTTGTTTTATTGGTATTATTAATGTAATAAAAGCAGAAAAGTTTTTTATATAAAAAGAATACTTTTATAAAGTTATTCTATAAATAGAATATATTATATTCTATTACGCATAGTATTTTGCATAGTAAAATCTTTTTTTATATAAAGCAGAATACTTTTATAAAGTTATTCGTTTTATTAGATTATAAATAGAATATATTATATTTTATTTAAAGATTTTTCTTTAAATACGGACCGATTCGATTAAAGTAAATCAACTGGACCGTTCATGAATTAGTTCTTACGCAGTCCATTCTTACATAAATAGAAGCTCATTCCTTCATTATTTCTTACGAATTCACTGAAACTCTAGAGAGAGAAACTAGAGAGAAAGTTCTTCTTCTATAATCTTGAACGTATTTTTTTAGAGTTTAAGAAAACTTTGAGCATAGTGCAAGTTTTCTTCAAGTATATTCCCGCCTCTACCGATTGAATACTTTCTTTTTAAGGTAGGGAATATTTATTGTAGGGATAATCGTAGGGGATATAATTATTATTATTATTATTATTATTATTATTATTATTATAATAAGGGGTATTTTTCGTTCGCATTCATGAAGAGAACTTCTATTATTCTATTCTTTATTATTATGTTGGAATAACATGTCTATGCGAAGTACTGCATACATGGTAAAATTCTTCTATTATTTCATTCTTTATTATTATGTTGGAATAACCTGTCTATGCTAATATCGCATACATGGTGAAATTCTTCTATTATTCTATTTTTTTATTATTTTGTTGGAACATCCTCAGATGTGCGCTTTTACGTTGGACTGGGTTAAAATCTTTTATTATTTTCATTGGAATATCCTGTCACATGTTTTTTTCTACGGATTGGTTCCGTCTTTATTATTCATTTGGAACATCCCGCTTGGTGCATAATTTTGCTCGGCGTGGTTTCATTATTTATTATTACGAAAATATCTGTTCACAAGGCGTTTTATTGGGACTTGGTTAAAATCTTTATTATTCTATTGGAACATCCTGTCGGTGCAAATTTCGCCTGACCTGGTTCCATTATTTATTATTCTATTGGGAATAACCTATCTGTGCAGTCTATCGCACGCATGGTGAATCCTCCTGTTATTCCATTCTTTATTATTCTGTTGGAATAACCTGTCTATGTGGATTACCACATGCATGGTGAATGATCCTTTGTATTCATTCCTTATTAAATTATGGAAATGATCTGTCTAAGTGGATTACTGCATGGCGGCGAAAATCCATTTGCAGTTTTATATATTCTATTATACTCAGTTGGTTAAAGTTTGTCCTTCTATACTCAATGAAATTAGTGGAATATCCTCGATATTTGCGCTTCATCCAAAGATCTTTTCATGGAAATATTCTTACGAGCATTCTTGAATTTTACTCTACAAAGAAGTATCATGTTGACAATTTGGACATTATTGGTTCCTGAATAAATTAATTCTCGAACTTGTTTTATTGAATTATTATGTCATTGTCATCATCCTCATGTTTATATTATGTTGAAAGACATTTGTGACTGTAGAGTGCATAGATGGACTTGGTATGATTATGACTGGGATTATTCGGTATAATCATGACCGTAATGTTACAAATGATGTGGAAAAAGTCATCATTGTCCGTAGTGCATTGATGGGACGCTTTTTGGTATGATTATGGCTATGGATTCTCTTGACCAAGGGTGCAAAGATGAATTATTTTATGGCATGATCGGGACCATGATGAAAACATGATTATCTTTGGCTCGTAGTTCATGGATAATTCATGGTCGTGATCTTAATGAATATCCTTGGCCGTATTGCATGGGTGATTCGATGATGTGGATTAATTATTGAGCTGAGTCTCAACGATGAAATATTAATTCATGGATGTGATAAAAATGAATATCTTTGGCCGTAGTGCATAGATAATTCATGGATGTGATATTAACGAATATCCTTGGTCGTAGTGCATGGATAATTCGATGATGTGGATTATTTATTAAGCTGAGTCTCAGCGATAAAATATTTATTATACACTTTTAATTCGTAGAAGATAGTAGATATCATGCTCTACCTGACTCTTATAAAATACAGTTGTATGTCTTTTGTGAGACCCCAGATTTTATGAATAAAGATTTAATTTTCTCGAAATAAATTTTTTTTTTATATTATGGTGTTGATTTGATGTAATGTTATAGTTGTAGGTAATATTTACAAATTTTTTCAAAGTAAGCAAGTGGTTGTATAATATTCGATTGGTTGGAAATATTTTTTTGTTGGGAATGTCCGCACGATTAAAGACAATCATTAGTGGACCCCACAATGTAATTATTATCGGACAGAGAAAACGACAAAAATACTTTATGAAAATAACGGTAAAGTTTATCGTTAATCTGTTGAAAACACTTGCGGTGTTAAAAGTACAAGAATACGCGTAGTTGCACAAAGAGCATTACGGTAGATGATTATTGATGCTTACGTGAGAAGTCACACCGATTATACTCAATTATTGCTACGAAGAATTGCGATCATATCTCTCATATTATTGATTCAATTATTGTTACAATATCATCTGCATAATATGATATATTGTTTAATCGAAGTATTCGGGACACTTTTCGTGGTCGAGTTACTATTTATGAGTTACTATTCACGAAGTTACTATTCACGAGTTACTATTCATGAGTTACTATTCATGAGTTATTATTCACGAAGTTACTATTCACGAGTTACTATTATTCACTATTATTCAAGTATTGTGCATTCGGTATTTGGGTACAATATTATTCCATGAGGAGATGTGCTAATTTTTCGTAACCGTTGGTTGAAGATATAATAATAAGTCAATATGGACATTTGGTGGAGTTATAATAGTAAATCAATATGGATCATTTGGTTTAAAGTTTTAATAGTAAATCAAGATGAACCGTTGTTTTAAGTTTTAATAGTAAACCAATATGGACCGTCCGCTTAATAGTAAATCAATCTGGACCGTTCATGAATTAGTTACTATTCATTCCATTTTCCTATAAATAAGCTCATTCCTTCATTATTTCTTATTTAATTCATCGAAACTCTAGAGAAAAGTTATAGTGAAACTATAGAAAAGTATTCGCTACTTCCCAACTCTTATATTCAGTTTCTTTTTACGGTAAGGATTATTATTTGTTGTTTCGTAATGGATGTTATTTGTTGTACTCATGAAGAGAACTTCTTTTATTCCATTATTTATTATTTCATTGGAATAACTCAGATACGCTGGCTACCCTATACATGGTGACATTCTTCTAATATTCCGTTCTTTATTATTTCGCCGGAATATCCTCATCTCGTGCATTTACGTGGGACCTGGTTCCATTATTTATTATTCTCATTTAATATCCCTGTCTCAACATGCTTTACTGTGAACTCCGGTTCCATTATTTATTATTTCGTCGGAATATCACATTCATGCGCTTTTACTTTGGGACCGGGTTCCATTCTTTATTATTCTCGCTGAATATCCGTCATGCGCTTTTACGGGACCGTTCCGTTATTTATTATTCTTGGAATAACTGCGCGTATGCGATCTATCGCATGCATGGTGATTTCTTTTGTTAATCCATTCTTTATTATACTCAATTGGTTAAAACTTTGACTTCTATACTCCATGAAATTAGTGGAATATCCTCGATATTTGCGCTTCATCCAAAGATCTTTTCATGGAAATATTCTTCCGAGCATTCTTGAATTTTACTCTACAAAGCAAAGATCATGTCGACAATTTGAACGTTATCGGTTCTTGGATAAATTAATTCTTGAACTTGTTTTATTGATTTCTTATATCATTGTCATCATCCTCATGTTTATATTATGTTGAAAGTCATCATGTGGCTCAGAGTGCATAGATGGACTTGGTATGATTATGACCAAGGATTATTCTCAGTATAATCATAACCGTAATGTTACAAATGATGTGAAAAAGTCCTCATTGGCTGTAGTAGTGCATTGATGGACAGTTTTTGGTATGATTATGGCTATGGATTCTCTTTGGTCAGTAGTGTAAAGATGAATTGTTTTATGGCATGATCAGGACCATTGATGAAAACATGATTATCTTAAGCCGTAGTGCATGGATAATTCGTGGTCGAGATACTAAAGAATATCCTTGGTCGTAGTGCAGGGGTGATTCGATTATGTGGATTATTTATTAATCTTAGTCTCAGCGATAAAAGTCATGAAAAACTTTTTAAACCATAGAAGATAGTAGATTTTATTCTCTACTTGACTCTTCTAATGGATTGCTTGTTCCATTGCAGATTAAACTTGATGTTTGTTATATTTTATCGTTTAACATCATTGAAGGCTAACGATAAATTATTTCGCATTATCTTAGTCATAATATTTCTTACTGGGCTAGTTGAGCTCAACCTTTCTTTCACTTTTCTCTTCAGGAAATGAGAACGTAGCTGGGACTAGTCAGGGAACAAAGTGATGGTCCTAGATGGTGCATTAGTAGTCCTCACTATTCTGTGAAATAGTGTGATAATAATTGAAATGAGGACTCCTTTTGAGTTTGTATAATCTCTAGTAGACAATAATTATTTTCAAATTCACAGTTTATGTTTTGTCGTATTGTACACGACAGTTGTATTATTAAGTTGTATTTGAATTCTATACCATGTATCTGGCGACTCAAGATTGGTGATGTATACCTAATTTTGGGGGCGTCACAGTTGGTATCAAAGCTTAGGGATATGATCCCTGGCTAGGATGTGAGAATAGAACTAGAAGGGGAGAGACGGGAAATTCCTTCGCTAGTATGACCTACCTAAGTTTTTTTTGGTATTTAATTGGCTTCACGTAAGTATAGAGATAATATGTGATATGTTAATTAACCTTTGTTTTGTGGCAAGATTCGAAAATGACATTCGAGAATGTTGAGAATAGCAATGGAGCACAGGAGACCGTTGATTCTCCATGATCAATAATCGTGACAATGTGCAACAGGATGGCGATAATCCTCCCATAAACAACAACACCGATCAATTGATGAACGACCAGACGTTTAGGAGCTTTTTAGAATTCATGCAACATCGGCGAAGGCGGCTCCTGCTCATAATGCAGAGGAAACAATGGCAACCCACGGTTGGTCACCGCTTAAGCAATTCAAGGAGTTGGGACCACCGGAGTTTTGGGAAAAGCGAACCACTTAAGCGAGACGTGGTTAAAGCAGATCACCAAGATATTTGATGTCTTGGGATGCTCCGAGGAGCAAAAGGTTCCTTTGCCACCTTTATGTTATGTGAAGAGGCGATCACCGGTGGGAATTTGTAAACGCACTACCAAACCGACGCACTCAAGATGTCTTGGGAGAAGTTCCAAGAGCTGTTCAATGACAAGTACTTTCGAAAGCATTCGTCACATGAAGGAGGTGGAATTTATCAAGTTAGAGCAAAACAACATGACCGTGTCGCAGTACGAAGCCAAGTTTGCCGAGTTATCCCGATTTGCGTCCCACTTGGTTGATAATGAAGAGAATGACGCGGATGTTTTTAAGAGGTTTGAAGCCGGAGATACGTCAATATCTTATTTCTCATAAACTGTGTTTGTATTTAGATGTTGTAAATAGGGCTCAGTTAGTGGAGCGCGATAACGAGTCAACGCAACCAAAAGAGAGCAGCCGAAAAAATGATAATACCGGTGATAACAGTCATCAAAGCGGTGACAATAAGCATGGAGGGAATCAACATGCCAGAAATGGTAACCATTTCGGTGGTAATCATGGTCAAAATAATAAGAATGGACATTTCAAGAAGAGGAGATTCAACAATGATGGAAAGACATCAGCACCAACACCCGTTGTTAAGGAAGGAGAACGACCACCTATCATATGCTTCAAATACGGAGGGGAGGGACACATCAGTCCAAACTGCGTGATGCCGTCCAAAGCATGCTATAATTGTGGAAGAGAAGGTCATTGAGCCTGATTTTGTCGTTCACCGAAGACAAGTTCAGTTAGGATGGAGGCACCAAAGGATGTCCCGACAAGCCAAAGCCGGTAGTTTAAGAGAGAGCATTTTTTTTAGTGACGAGGAACCTGAATAAAATTATCACGAGAATGTTAGTCATAAACTCTTGCGAAGTCTATACCGTGTTAGATATCGGTTCTACTCACTCTTTTATTGCACCTAGTTGTGTTCAATGTTTGAAGTTAACTCCGGAGAAGTTAGACTTTAATATATCTATTTAAACTCAGTTGGGAGAAACCTTCGTTACCTCCACTATTTATAAATCTTGTTCAAATCAACACTTTCACGTTACTTGTCGATCTTATCTCTTTGAAAATACTTGCCTTTGATGTGATTTTTGGAAACGATTGGTTAACTACTCATCATGCTTTTCGTAAGGTTGTTAGCTTTCATACTCCTAACCAACCTGTTATGCGAATTCAAAGTAACCAAACCACTAAAGTCAATCATTATCATATCAAGCCATAAATAAAGAGCCCCGATTCTTTCGTTGTTGACTTTCTTGTGTGGAATGCTGCAAGCGGACTTTTCAGTAGGGCAACGTCGTGAATGACGATGGCAAGTTGATAGGTATCAATGTGACGTGTTATCCAAGTTTTGGATGAGAGTCACAGTTTTGAATGATATTTCTATTGTTAATAAATTTCCTGACGTATTCTTGAAGACTTCTTAGCATACCCCTAGAGTGTGAAATCGAATTTTGTATTGACCCCAGTACAAAATCCATTTCTAAAACCCTCAAATATTTTCTTCACCTACAACGAACGTGTAATATGCCAAAGACGTTGGCTCGAGCTGTTGAAGATTACGATCGTACCATTCAATATCATCATGGGAAAAATGAACGTGGTAGCTGACGCGTTGAGTAGAAGATCGTATGCGTTTATGAGTGTGATGTTGTTAACACAAAGACCCATTTTGTATAACTTACAAATGATAAAGATATAGTTAAAAACTCTAGGGACCCACATGAAGATAACGAATATACGAGTTGAATCAACTTTAATCGATAAAGTTAAAGCCGTGCAAGCTACAGATCCGGAGCGGATGAATACTAAGAAGAAGGTTCAAGAGGGCGTTATTTTAAAAGCAAGAGTTGCTGAAGAGAGGAAATCTCAACCCTCGATTTAATTGGCCCATTTGAAATCCTCGATCAAGTAGGAACTGGGGCTTATAGACTCATTTTACCGCCAAGTATGTCACGTGTTCATAACGTTTTTAACGTATCGATGTTACGTAAATATATGGACGACCCGAACCACATTATTAATTTAGAACCGGACGAGATAACAGAAGATTTAACGTATGAGGAGATACGTGTTAACATCTTGGATAAGAAGGATCATATTCGACGCTTAAAGGTTATATCTCAAGAGTTAGAATTTGAAGTGAAGTCAAGGTATCCTCACCTCTTGACATACCAGGTACGTACGTAAATTTCGAGGGCAAAATTTCATAAGGAGGGGAGATTGTGAGACCCCAGATTTTATGAATAAAGATTTAATTTTCTCGAAATAATTTTTTTTTATATTATGGTGTTGATTTGATGTAATGTTATAGTTGTGGGTAATATTTATAAATTTTGCAAAGTAAACAAGTGGTTGTATAATATTGGATTGGTCGGGAAATATTCTTTCTATCGGGGAATATCCGTACGATAGTACAATCATTGGTGGACCCCACAATGTAATTATTATTATGGGACAGAGAAAACAAAAAAAATACTTTTATGAAAATAACGGCGGAAGTTTTACCGTTAACTGTTGAAACACCCGGTGTTAAAAGTACAAGAATATCGGCGAGTCGCACAAAAGAGCACACGGTATTGATTATTGATGCTTACGTGAGAAGTCACTCGGTTATACTCAATTATTGCTACAAGAATTCTTTGCATCATATCTCTCATATTATTGATTCAATTATTGTTACATAAAGATCATCTCGCATAATATGATATATTGTTCAATCAATCGGGTATTCGGGACACTTTTCGTGTCGAGTCTATTCATGAAAGTTACTATTCATGAGTTACTACTATTAACGAGTTACTATTCACGAGTTACTATTCACGAAAGTTACTATTCTTGAGTTCTTATTCACGAGTTACTATTCACCCATTCATTATTCACTCTAGTATATGCATTCGGGTATTTGGGTACAATATTATTCCATGAGGAGATGTGCTAATTTTTTAGACCGTTGGTTGAAGATATAATAGTAAGTCAATATGGACCGCTGATGGAGTTATAAATGTAAATCAATATGGATCGCTGGTTTAAAGTTTTAATAGTAAATCAGTATGGACCGTTGTTTTAAGTTTTAATAGTAAACCAATATGGACCGTCCATTTAATAGTAAATCAATCTGAACCGTTCATGAATTAGTTACTATTTATTCCATTTTCCTATAAATAGAAGCTCATTCCTTCATTATTTTCTTACGAAGAAAAGTTATAGAGAAACTATAGAAAAGTATTCTGCTACTTCCCTACTCTTATATTCAGTTTCTTTTACGGTAAGGGATATTATTTGTTGTACTCGTAAGGGATGTTATTTGTTGTACTCATGAAGAGAACTTCTGTTATTCCATTATTTATTATTACATTGGAATAACTCAGATATGGGCTACCCTATACATGGTGACATTCTTCTAATATTCCGTTCTTTATTATTCTCATTTGAATATCCATCGTCATGCGTTTATGCTTAGACCTAGTTCCATTATTTATTATTACGTGTGAATATCGTATACGTGCGTTTACGCTACGGACTGGTTCCATTATTTATTATTATTCGCCGGAATATCTTATTCGTAATGTTACGTGGGACTGGTTCCATTCTTTATTACTCGTTGGAATATCATGCATGCGTTTTACGCCGGATCCGGGTTCCGTTATTTATTATTTTGTTGGAATAACTCGCGCCTGTAAGGATCTATCGCATGCATGGTGATTTCTTTTGTTATTCCATTCTTTATTATACTCGGTTGGTTAAAACTTTGACTTCTATACTCCATGAAATTAGTGGAATATCCTTGATATTTTGCGCTTCATCAAAGATCTTTTCATGGAAATATTCTTCGAGCATTCTTGAATTTTACTCTACAAAGCAAAGTATCATGTTGACAATTTGACGTTATCGGTTCTGGATAAATTAATTCTTGAACTTGTTTTATTGAATTCTTATATCATTGTCATCATCCTCATGTTTATATTATGTTGAAAGTCATTTGTGGCCTGTAGTGCATAGATGGACTTGGTATGATTATGATTAGGGATTATTCTGTATAATCATAACCGTAATGTTATAAATGATGTGGAAAAAGTCCTCATTGGCCCGTAGTGCATTGATGGACAGTTTTTGGTATGATTATGGCTATGGATTCTCTTTGGCCGTAGTGAAAAGATGAATTGTTTTATGGCAATGATCGGAATGATTGATGAAAACATGATTATCTTAAGTCAGTAGTGCATGGATAATTCGTGGTCGTGATACTTAAAGAATATCCTCGTCAGTAGTGCGAGGGGTGATTCGATGATGTGGATTATTTATTAAGTCGAGTCTCAATGATAAAAGTCATGAAAACCTTTTAAACCATAAACGATAGTAGATTTTATTCTCTACTTGACTCTTCTAATGGATTGCTTGTTCCGCTGCAGTTAAACTTGATGTTTGTTATATTTTATCAGTTTAACACCGTTGAAGGCTAACGATAAATTATTCTTCATTATCTTAGTCATAATATTTATTACTGGGCTAGTTGAGCTCACCCTTTCTTTCACTGTTCTCTTCAGGAAATGAGAACGTAGCTGGGACTAGTCGGGGAACAAAGTGATGGTCCTAGATGGTGCATTAGTAGTCCTCACTATTCGTGAAATAGTGTGATAATAATTGCAATGAGGACTCCTTTTGGAGTTTGTATAATCTCTAGTAGACAATAATTGTTTTCAAACTCACAATTTATGTTTTGTCGTATTGTACACGACAATTGTATTATTAAGTTGTATTTGAATTCTGTACCATGTATCTGGTGACTCAAGATGGGTGATGTATACCTAATTTTGGGGGCGTCACATCTTTGGCATGTAGTGCAAAGATGAATTGTTAATGAATATCTTTGGCCGTAGTGCAAAGATGAATTTATTAGTATGATTATGACGAGGAATTCGATTTAGTATAACTATGATTTTTGATGTTTGGGTGAAGATAGGTGATGAAAATTATCTTTGTCCTTGTTGCGAAGAGGAATTTAGAACCACAATTATGATTATGAGTTATTCATATGATTGTGGACAAGAACTGTTAATTTATTTTACATGGATAAAATATTATTGGTGGACTTTTAACATAGAGAAGATAATAGACCTTATGGTCTATTTGACTCCTCTAATGGATTGCTCGTTCCGCTGCAATTATGGTTGAAAAGTTTTATCATCTACCATATGTTCTAAATCTCTGATTTATTATTGATGAAAGGTAGTGATAATTTAATTATCTTTAGTCATGATATTCTTTTGTTATTCCATTCCTTATTATACTCAGTTGGTTAATGTTTTGACTTCTATACTCCTTGAAATTAGTGGAATATCCTTGATATTTTTGATTCATCCAATATCTTTTCATGAAAATATTCTTCTGAGCATTCTTGAATTTTACTCCACAAAGAAGTATCATGTTGACAATTTGGACGTTAATAGTTCCTGGATAAATTAATTCTTGAACTTGTTTTTATTGAATTCTTATATCATTGTCATCATCCTCGTATACATATTATGTTGAAAGTCATCGTGGTGCGTAGTGCATAGATGGACTTGGTATGATTATGACCGAGGATTATTCGGATTGTAATCATGGCCGTAATGTTACAAATGATGTGGAAAAGTCCTCATCGTTGGCGTAGTGCATTAATGGACGATTGTTGGCATGATCATGACCATTGATGAATACGAATATCCTTGGCCCGTGAAGTGCATGGATAATTTGTGGTCGTGATACTAATGAATATCCTTGGTCAGTTGTGCGGGGATGATGTGGATTATTTATTAAGTTGAGTCTCGTGATAAAAGTAATGAAAAACCTTTTAAATCATAGAAGATAGTAGATTTTATTCTCTACTTGACTCTTAATGGATTGCTTGTTCATTCATTGTAGTTAAACTTGATGTTTGTTATATTTTATCGGTTTAACAACATTGAAGGCTAATGATAATTTATTACGCATTATCTTAGTCATAATATTTCTTCTTGGGCTAGTTGAGTTCACCCTTTTGTGGCGCCCCCAAAATTAGGTATACATCACCCATCTTGGGTCGCCACACTTACATGGTACATAATTTAAATACAACTTACTTAACATAAAGCGTAGTGTACAATCGACATAAAGCGTGAGTTTAAATACAAATATAAATCTACTAGATATTATAGAAACTCAAAAAGGAGTCCTCATTACAATTATTATCACACACTATTTCACGAGAATAGTGAGGACTACTAATGCTATCTTCAGGACCATCACTCGTTTCCCAGGCTCGTCCCGGCTATATTCTCATTTCACGAGAGAAACGGTGAAAGAAAGGGTGAGCTCAACTAGCCCAAAGAAGAAATATTATGACTAAGATAATGCGAATAAATTATCAATAGTCTTCAACAATGTTAAGCGATAAAATACAATAGACAACAAGTTTAAGCTGCGGTGATGGATATGCAATCCATTAAAAGAGTCAGTAGAAAATAAAGTCTACTATCTTTTAGGTTTTAAAAGGTTTTCATCATCAACATTATAGCCGAGACTCGACTTTAATAAATATTCCACATCATCGAATCACTTACTACGGCCAAGGATATTCTTTAAGATCACGACCACAATTATTCATGCACATGCCAAGAATATTTGTGTATTCATTAATGGTCATGATCATGCCAACAATCGGCCCATCAATGCACTACTACCAACGAGGATTTTTACCACATCATTTGTAACATTACGGCCATGATTACACCAATAGTCTCGGTCATAATCATACCAAGTCCATCTATGCACCATGTGCCACGATGACTTTAAAAAATATAAATATGAAGATGATGACAATGATATAAGAATTCAATAAAACAAGTTCAAGAATTATTTTATCCAGAATTATTAACGCCCAAATTGTCAACATGATATTGCTTTTGTAGAGTAAAATTCAAGAATGATCGTAAGAATATTTCCATGAAAGATATTGGATGAAACGCAAATATCAAGGATATTCTACTAATTTCATGGAGTATAAGTCAAAGTTTTAACCAACTGGGTATAATAAAGAATGGAATAACAAAAGAAATCACCACGCATGTGGTACTTGGCATAGGCGGGTTATTCCAACAGTAATAATAATAACGGAATCCGGTCGGTGAAATTCACACCGGCGGGATGTTCCAATGAGAATAATAAAGATGGAACCATATCCAATTGTAAAACACTTGAGATAGGATATTCCAATGAGAATGATAAAAGGCGGAACCGGTCAAAGGTGTAAAACACATGCACGGGATGTTTCCAGCAGAATAATAATAAGGCGGAAACCGGTCGGTGTAAAACACACTTGCATGAGGATGTTCAAGCGAGAATAATAATAAAAGGCGGAACCAGTTGGGTGTAAAACACATGCATGTGATGTTCCAATGAGAATAATAGAAGAATGTCACCAAGTATAGGGTAAATAGCGTATACAAAGTTATTCCAGCGAGTAATAATAAGCAATGGAATAACAACGATTTTCTTCATGAATAAGAAAGAATAACACCCCTTACTTTTGGTAGGAGATTGAATCTATGACGATTGTAGTAACAAAATACTCTTCTTCTTTCTCTCTTATTCTCTCTATACTTTCTCTACATAGCTTGAATGAATTAGTGAAAATAATGAAGCACTAGGCCTCTATTTATAGAAGATTTCTAGCTTTTGTGTCAGTGTGAAAAGGCAAGTGGCTTGTGATGATGTGAAAAGAAAAGTGGTTTGGCGCTTTTGTAATGTGAAACGACAAGTGGTTCGGCGCTTTTGTAATATGAAACGACAAGTGGTTGACGTCTGGTAAAGGTAATTACTATTGACGAAGGTAATTACTATTCACAAGGTAATTACTATTAGCCCGAAAGAGACTCTTAGATGATGACATATGAGCCCCCATAAAATAATCAAACTTACCACAAATCATTTTATTTTTAATCAACACATATTTAATCTTTCAACAATTATTATCCAAGAGAATATAACCTTGGAGCGTAGAATATGTTCCTTCTTATCCAAGATTTGAAGGGAACCTCTTCATCGTCAAATCTTCCGCTATTTAAATCCGGTTCTAACTTCAATAATGTGGTTCGGGTCTTTCACATATTTACGTAACATGGATATGTGAAAAGCGTTATGAACACGAGACATATTTGGCGGTAAAAGCGAGTCTATAGGCCACGGTTCCTACTCGATCGAGGATTAAAATGGGTAGATGAATCGAGGATTAAGTTTTCCTCTCTTTCCAAATCTTGTAACTCCTTTCCATGGAGCAACTTTTTAACAACACATGATCTCCTATATCGAATTCCACGTCCTTTCGATGAAGATCGAGATAACTCTTTTATCGATTTTGTGAGGTTTTTTATACGTTGTCGGATCGTTTGAATCTTTTCCGTACTCATATACGTACCAACTCCGGTCCCAACAACGTTGCTTCACGCACCTCATCCCAAAGATTGGAGAAGCGACACTTTCTTCCATACAACGCTCGAATGGAGCCATGCCAATACTTGCTTGATAACTGTTGTTGTAGGAAAACTCCACCAATGGTAAGAACTTGTCCCAACTCCCTTGAAATCAAGGACACGAGTCTTAATAGATCTTCAAGAGTTTGAATAGTCCTCTCCATCGTCCGTCCGTCGGCCCGAGGATGATATGCCGAAGCTAAATCGTGAAAGTCTGTGCCCATAGCTTTTTGCAAACTAACCCAAAATCGTGAAGTGAATCTTGGGTCTCGATCGGAAACTATGGATAGGCATACCATGCGATCTTACAATCTCGTTTATGTACATCTGAAAGCAAGACGTTCAAGTGTATAAGTTTCTCGATCGGTGAAGAAATGAGCAGACTTGGTTAATCTATCAACAATGACCCAAATCGCATCAATGCCTTGAGAAACCTTAGAAAGGCCGAACGAAATCCATGGTAATGTGCTCCCACTTCCATTCTGGAATTTCAAGTGGTTGCAATGGACCTTTTGGTACTTGATGCTCGCTTTAACTCGTTGACAAGTTAGACACCTTGAGATAAACAAAGCGCTATCTCTCTCTTCATATTGCTCCACCAAAATGTAGCGATTTAATATCATGATACATTTTGGTACTTCTAAGATGGATTGAAAATGGCGTGTTAATAAGCCTCCATCATGATATTATACTTTAAATCGGTCGTTAGGAACACAAAGTCTGGAGTTGACTCAAGTATTCCTTCTTCATCGATTCTTGCTTCCGTAGATAGCACCTTCTCAGACTTTCTTCCTCATACGCATCGCTCCAGTCTCAGTGCTTGAAAGCGACTTTAACTTTATCGATTAAAGTCGGTTCTACTCATATATTTATATATCATCACGCGCGCCCCAGAGTCTTTAACTCTATCTCCATCCTTTGCAAGTCACACAAATGGGCCTTTGTGTTGACAATAACGACTCAGACTTGCATACGATCTTACGCTTTCAACGCGTCACCTACCACGTTCGCTTTTTCGAGGATGGTATTGGATGGTATGATCATAATCTTTCAATAGTTCAAGCCAACGTCGTTGTCGCATGTTGAGTTCCTTTTGAGTGAAGAAATATTTGAGGCTTTTATGATCCATAAAGATCTCCACTTTCTCCCCATACAAGTAATGCCTCCAAATTTGAAGTGCAAAGACAATTGTTTGCCTGACTCTAGATCATGAGTAGGATAATTCCTCTCATATTCTTTGAGTTGTCGCGAGGCATAAAGCTATAACTTTTCCATGTTGCATAAGAACACATCCCAACCCTTTGCTCAAGCATCATGTAGATGACAAATCCCTCCGAGGCAGGATGGTATCGAGCGAGGTGCTAAAATAAGTCTCCTCTTGAGTTCTTGAAAACTCTTCTCACATTCTTCGCCTCCAACCGAACTTTGTATCTTTTCGAGTCATTTGAGTCGATGGAGTAGCGATTCGAGAAAATCCTTCCACGAATCTCCGATAATAACCACTAAACCGAGAAAGCTACGACTTGGTCATTACCGATTTAGGTTGTTCCGACTTTGAATAGCTTCAATCTTTTTTGAGTCAGCCAGATATTCCATGACTTGATACCACGTGCCCAAGGAATGCTACTTCTTCGCCGTAACTCATATTTCTTCAACTTGGCATAAAGCTTATATTCACGAAGCTTTTGGAGTGTCACCTCAAGTGTTGCTTTCATGATCTTCACGGCTTTGGAATAAATAAGGATGTCATCAATAAAGACGACCACAAAGTGATCTAAATATTCCTTGAATACTCGGTTCATCATATCCATGAAGGCGGCGGGAGCATTAGTCAATCCAAAGGACATGACTAGGAATTCATAATGCCCGTCATCGAAAGGAGTTCAAAGCCGTCTTTGGAATGTCAGTGGTTCTAATCTTCAATTGGTGATATCAGGAACGAAGATCAATCTTTGAAAAGAATTTGGCTCCTTGCTGTTGGTCAAACAGTCATCAATACGTGGCAATGGATACCTATTTTTGATGGTGACATGATTCAACTCCCGATAATCAATACAAAGTCGCATACTCCCATATTTCTTCTTCACGAATAGAGCAGAGCACCCCAAGGAGAAGTACTAGGACGAATAAAGCCAATGTCTAACAATTCTGCGGTTGGGTCTTTAACTCACGAAGTTCAATAGAGCCATTCGATATGGGGCTTTGGAAATAGGTTTTCTTAGGGTTCAAGGTCGATACAAAATTCAATTTCACGCGCCTGGGGTAGGCTGGGAAGTTCTTGAGAATACGTCGGAAATTTATTAACAATAGAAATATCGTTAAAAAGCGGCGTATTTTTTTTAAATCATGACATGAGCTAAGAAAGCTTGACATCCGGTTTTTCAATAAACGAATAGCTTTATGGCTTGAGATGACCAAGTGATTGATTTTAATGGTTTGGTCGTTTGAATTAGCATAATAGGTTGATTAGGAATATGAAAGCTAACAACCTTACGAAAACAATCAATTTTGCATGATAAGTAGTTAACCAATCAATCCACAGAATCACGTCAAATGCAAGTATTTTTAATGAAATAAGATCGACAGTAATGTGAGGGTACCGATTTGAACCAAACAAGACTTATAAGCGATTGGATGTAATGAAGGTTTCTCCCAACGGAGTTTCCACAGATAAGTCAAAGTCTAATTTCTCCGAGTCAAATTTAATCGATGAGCATAAGTAGTAGAAATAAAGAATGGGTAGAAGGCGGTATCAAATAAAGTATGACTTCATTAGAGTTTATAATAAGCTTACCTCATGATGACCTCATTCGGGTTCCTTGCTCTCGGGGAGGTCACAACAAACGCTTCTCCTGCACTTTCTGGGTTTGAATTTTTACGACGACCTTTGGTGCCTCCATCTCAGTTGAATTGTCTTGATGGCAACAAAATCGAGCTAAGTGACCTTCTCTTCCATAATTATAACATGCTTTGGACGGCATGGGCAGTTTGGATGATGTGTCCCTCTCCTCCGCATTTGAAGCATATGATAGGTGGTCTTTCTCCTTCCTTAACAACGTGGTCTTTGGTCTTTGACGTCTTTCCATCATTGTTGAATCTCCTTTTCTTGAAATGTCCATTCTTATTGTTTTGGCCATGATTACCACAAAAGTGGTTACATATCTCGCACTGTTGATTCCCTCCACGCTTGTTGTCGCCGCTCGATGACTACTCACCATTGGTATTATTATAATTTTGCGCTACCGCTCTCTTTTAGTTGCGTTGACTCATTATCGCGCTCCACTAAGCGAGCCCTATTTACAACATCTCGAATACAAACACAGTTTATGAGAAATAAGATGTTGGCGTATCTCCGACTTCAAACCTCTTAAAACATTCGCGCCATTCTCTCTTCATTATCCACCAAGTGGGGACATAACCGTGATAACTCGCAAATTTTGCCTCGTATTGCGACGGTCATATTGTTTTGTTCCAACTTGATAAACTCCACCTCCTTCGTATGGCGAATACTTTCGGAAAGTATTTGTCGTTGAAACGACTCTGGAACTTCTCCCAGATATATCTTGATCTGACGGGTTGAGTACGTTTTACCGATTCCACCGAGAATCGCCTCTCGCGCAACATAAAAGGCGTAAAGGGAACCTTTTGCTCCCGGAGCATCCCAAGACATCAAATATCTTGGTAATCTGCTTTATCCATGCTTCCGCTTGAAGTGGTTTTGGCTTTCCTTAAACTCCGGTGGTCCCGGCTCCTTGAATTGTTTAGCGGTGGACCGCTCGAGAGTTTTCCGTATTTCCACCTACGTTTTGGGATGAGTCGCTCGCTCTTTCTTTGTTGCATAAATTCGTATAAAGCCTCACGAACATTTGATCATTCATCATTTGGTGGTGTTGTTGTTTGCATGAGGATTATCGCCTTCACGATGCACATTATCCACGATTATTGATATGTGGTGAATCGGCGATCGCTGCGCTCCATTGCTATTTTCAACATTCTCGGATGTCATTTTCGGACATCGCCACAAAACAAAAGGTTAATTGACATGTAACAAATTATCCCTATCTTGACCAACCAATAAAATAGCACATAAACTTAGGTAGGTCATACTAGCGAAGGTACTTCCGTCTACGATACCATTTGTGACGCCACCAAAATTAGGTATACATCACCCATCTGGGTCGCCACTTACATGGTATGTAATTTAAATACAACTTACCAACATAAGCGCTGTATACAATACGACATATAAAGCGTGAGTTTAAATACAAATATAAATACACTAGATATTATACAAACTCAAAAAAGGAGTCCTCATTACAATTATTATCACCTTATTTCACGAATAGTGAGGACTACTAATGCTATCTTGAGGACCATCACTCGTTTCCCGACTCGTCCCGGCTATATTCTCATTTCAGAAGAGAAGCGGTGAAAGAAAGGGTGAGCTCAACTAGCCCAAGAAGAAATATTATGACTAAGATAATGCGAGAATAAATTATCAATAGTCTTCAACAATGTTAAACCGATAAAATACAATAGACAACTGACCGGTTTAAGCTGCGGTGAATATCTGATCCATTACAAGAGTCAAGTAGAAAATAAAGTCTACTATCTTTTAGGTTTTAAAAGGTTTTTCATCAACATTATATTTGAGACTCAAACTTTAATAAATATTCAATCATCGAATCACCCCACACTACTCTGCCGAGGATATTCTTTAGTATCCGCGACCACAATTATTCATGCACTATGGGCCAAGAATATTTGTGTATTCATTAATGGTCATGATCATGCCAACAAGCGTCCATCAATGCACTACGACCACCGAGGATTTTTACCACATCATTTGTAACATTACGGCCATGATTACACCGAATAGTCTCTGGTCATAAATCATACCAAGTCCATCTACGCACTCACAGGCCATAGATGACTTTAAAAAATATAAACATGAGGATGATGACAATGATATAAAATTCAATAAAACAAGTTCAAGAATTATTTTATCCAGAATTATTAACGTCCAAATTGTCAACATGATCATTTTTTTGTAGAGTAAAATTCAAGAATGATCGAGAAGAATATTTCCATGAAAAAGATTTGGATGAAACGCAAATATCAAGGATATTCTACTAATTTCATGGAGTATAGAAGTCAAAGTTTTAACCAATTTGGGTATAATAAAGAATGGAATAACAAAAGAAATCACCATGCATGTGGTACTTAGCGCCAATAAAGGTTATTCTAATGAGAATAATAATAACGGAACCAGGTCGGGTGAAATTCACTGCAAGCGGGATGTTCTTATGAGAATAATAAAGATGGAACGGATCCGGTGTAAAACACACGATAAGATATTCAACAGAATGATAAAGCGGAACCGGTCAGGTGTAAAACACATGCACGAGGATGTTCCAACAGAATAATAATAAGACGGAACCCGGTCAGGTGTAAAAACTACGACAGGATGTTCCAAGGAGTAATAATAATAAAGACGGAACCGAGTTAGGTGTAAAACACACAGACGAGGATGTTCAACAGAATAATAGAAGAATGTCACCAAGTATAGGGTAATTAAGCGTATACTGAGTTATTCAGCAGAATAATAAGCAATGGAATAACAACAATTTCTTCATGAATAAGAAAGAATAACACCCCTTACTTTTGGTAGGAGATTGAATCTGCAGCGAGATTAGTAGTAACAAAATACTCTTCTTCTCTCTCTTATTCTCTCTATACTTTCTCTCTCTATAGCTTGAATGAATTAGTGAAAAAAATAATGAAGCACTAGGCCTCTATTTATAGAAGATTTCTAGCTTAGCTTTGTCGCCGTGTGAAAAGGCAAGTGGCTTGACGGTGATGATGTGAAAAGAAAAGTGGTTTGATGCCTGTAATGTGAAATGACAAGTGGTTCGACGCCTGTAATGTGAAACGACAAGTGGTTCGACGTCTGGTAAAGGTAATTACTATTGACGTAGGTAATTACTATTCACAAGGGTAATTACTATTGACGAAGAGACTCTTAGATGATGACATATGAGCCCCCCCATAAAATAATCAAATAGTGTGATAATAAATATAATGAGGACCCCATTGAGTTTGTATATTGTTCAAAAGATAATATTTGTATTAAAACTCACAGCTCATGTTGTATAATTAAGTTTTTATTTGTATTGTGTACCATGTATTTGGCGACTCAAGATGGGTGATGTATACCTATTTTGGGGGCGTCACAGTTGGTATCAAAGCTTAGGGATATGATCCCTGGCTAAGATTTGAAAATAGAACTAAGAGGGGAGAGACGGGGAATTCCTTCGCTAGTATGACGTACCTAAGTTTATTTGCTATTCAATTGGCCGGTTAGAATATATGGATAATATGTTACATGTCAATTAAGCTTTATTTTGTGGCAGTATTTGAAAATGACATCCGAGAATGTTGAGAATAGCAATGGAGCACTGAGAGACAGTTGATTCACCACATATCAATAATCAAGATAATGTGCATCAAGAAGGCGACAATCCTCACGCAAAACAACCTTGACCAAATGATGAATGATGGAATGTTCAGGATGCTTTATGCAATTTATGCAACAATGATGGCAAGAGGGCTCTGTCAAAAATGTAGGTGGAAACACTGGAAACTCTCGGACGGTCACCGCTAAGCAGTTCAAGGAGGGACCCAGGAGTTTATTGGAGAGCCAAAACCACTTAAAGGCGGAAGCATGGATAAAGCAGATCACCAAGATATTTGATGTCTTAGGATGCTCCGAGGAGCAAAAGATTCCTTGCCACCTTTTTATTTGCGAGGAGAGGCGATTCATGGTGAAAATCCAAAAGCGTACTCAACTGCCCAGACTTGAAGATGTCTTGGGAGAAGTTCCAAGAACTATTCAACGACAAGTACTTTCTCGAAAGTATTCGTCACATAAAGGAGGTAGAGTTCATCAAGTTGGAGCAGAATAATATGATCGTGTCGCAGTACGAAGCTAAGTTTGTCGAGTTGTCCCGGTTTGCGTCCCACTTGGTTGATAATGAAGAGAGAATGACGCTGATATTTTTAAGAGGTTTGAAGCCGGAGATATGTCAATATCTTATTTCTCATAAACTGTGTTTGTATTCAGATGTTGTAAATAGGGCTCAGTTAGTGGAACGCGATAACGAGTCAACGCAACCAAAAGAAAGCAGCCGACAAAATAATAATACCAGTGAGAGCAGTCATTGAAGCGGTGACAACAAGCGTGGAGGGAATCAACATGCCAGAAATGGTAACCACTTCGGTGGTAATCAGGGCCAAAACAATAGGAATGGACATTTCAAGAAGAGGAGATTCAACAATGATGGAAAGATGTCAGCACTAGTGTGACGCCCCCAAAATAGGTATACATCACCCATCTTGAGTCGCCAAATACATGGTACAAAATTCAAATACAACTTATATTATACAACAGTCGTGTAGAATACGACTAAACATATGCTTTGTGTTTTAATACAAATATTGTCATCTAGACAATATACAAACTCAATGGGGTCCTTATTACATTTATTGTCACACTATTTAACAGAATAGTGAGGACTACTAATACTATCATCTGGTCCATCACTCCGTTCCCCGACTCGTCCCAGCTATATTCTCATTTCCTGAAGAGAACAGTGAAAGAAAGGGTGAGCTCAACTAGCCCAGTAAGAAATATTATGACTACGATAATGCAAAATAAATTATCATTAGCCTTCAACAGTGTTAAACTGATAAAATATAACAAACATCAAGTTTAACTGCAGCGGAACAAGCAATCCATTAGAAGAGTCGAGTAGAGAATAAAATCTACTATCTTCCATGATTTAAAAGGTTTTTCATGACTTTTATCGTTGGGACTCAGCTTAATAAATAATCCACATCATCGAATCACCCTTGCACTACGGCCAAAGATATTCTTTAGTATCACGACCACAATTATCCATGCACTACGGGCCAAGAATATTTGTGTATTCATTAATGGTCATGATCATGCCAACAACTATCCATCAATGCACTATGGGCCAATGAGGACTTTTTCCACATCATTTGTAACATTACGATCATGATTACACCGAATAATCCCTGGTCATAATCATACCAAGTCCATCTATGCACTACAGGCCACATATGACTTTCAACATAATATAAACATGAGGATGACGACAATGATATAAGAATTCAATAAAACAACTTCAAGAATTAATTTATCCATGAATCAATAACGTTCAAATTGTCAACATGATACTGCTTTGTAGAGTAAAATTCAAGAGTGCTTAGAAGAATATTTCCATGAAAAGATACTGGATGAAGCGCAAATATCAAGGATATTCCACTAATTTCATAGAGTATAGAAGTCAAAACTTTAAGCAACTGAGTATAATAACGAATGAAATAACAAAAGAAATCACCATGCATGCGGTACTTAGCATAGACAAAGTTATTCCAACAGATTAATAAGTAACGGAACCGAAGTCGAACGAAATTACGAAACATGATGTTCCAAGCAGAATAATAAAGAGCGGAACCGGTCCGGCGTAAAATCTTGTGACAGGATATTCCAAAGAATAATAATAAAAGGCGAAATAATAGAAGAATGTCACCAAGTATAGGGTAGTCGCATATCTTTGGTTATTCAGTGAGAATAATAAAGAATGGAATAATGAAGTTCTCTTCATGAATACAAAAAAATAATACCCTTACCGTAAAAGAAGCTGAATATATGAGTAGGAAGTAGCAGAATACTTTTCTATAGTTTCTTTATAATTTCTCTCTCTAGAATTTCAAATTGAATTAAGTAAGAAATAATGAAGGAATGAGCTTCTATTTATAGGAGAATGGAAAGGCACTGTGTAATTCACTGGCTGAAATCATACGCTAGATTTTTAAAAATCAAAATTTTATAATATATAATATAATATAACACATGCTATATTAGAAAATTCTACCACCCATACATCATTTGTCAAGGTGCTGGCCAATTAGAAGAAAGAGAAAAAAAACTAGTACACGCCAAGTTTGAGAAAATGGTTTTATGCATATGTTTGATAGCATTATTGGTTTGCTCAACCAATAAGGTGCAAGCTTGAAAATTATATCACATATCATGCCAAACTTCATCTTCCACCATAACCCACTCACCCACATTTAATATATATAAACCTATTATTCACACACACCACAACCCACTCACCCACATTTAATATATATAAATATTTACTATTCTCAAACACCCACACTTCACCACTCCCCCCATTTACGGTTCAAAATTTCTCCACCCAAAATCCTCCACTAGTGGCCCCAACCAAATATATATATATATATATATATAAATATATACCCAAAAATTTCTACCGATTACTTTGAAAAAATGGGTAAATGGGGGTCCATAAAATAAGTAAAACTTACAACAACAACTTCATAAAAAAAATCCTCTCAATATTTTAACAACATTTATCATCATTATTATAATTCACAGTATTAATCGACCAGGTCATTCCCAGGAAAGAGGGGGCTTTCCAATAAGATTTCTCCCTATTGGCGCGCAATTAGGTGACCAAACCTCTCCTTGACAGAACTTCTAGACATCGTTCATATTGCAAATAATAATATTAATAACTTTATCGTCTCAATTATTGATTTAAAAATATATAAAATATTGACAATAATTGAATCAAATAACGTGAGATATTACGCAAAGAATTATCATGTAATAATTGAACAAAAGCGAGTGACTTCTCACGTAAGCATCAATAATCAATACCGTGTGCTCTTTGTGTAACTACGATATTATTGTACTTTTAACACCGGGTGTTTCAACAGATTAACGGTAAAACTTCCGTAGATTGTTTTCATAAAGTATTTTTGTTATTTTCTCAACCGGCAATAATAATTCGTGTGGGGTCCACCAATGATTATCTTGGTTATACGAATATTCCTGTTAAAAGCGAATATTCCCAGACCATTCAAATATTATATAACAACTTGCTTACTTTTGCAAAATTTATAAATATTACCCACAACTATAATATTATATCAAATTCATTCCATAATATTCAAAAATGATATTTATAGAAAATTCATCTTTTATTCATAAAAGTTGGGGTCTTAAAACCAGCACCCGTTGTTAAGGAAGGAGAACGACCACCTATCATATGCTTCAAATGCGGAGGGAGGGACACATCGGTCAAAATGCATGATCGCAGTCAAAAGCATGTTATAATTGTGGAAGAAGGTCACTTAGCCCAATTTTGTCGTTCACCCAGAAGATAAGTTCAGCTAGGATGGAGGCACCAAAGGTTTTCCCGGAAAAGTCAAAGCCCAGTAGTGAGGAGAGCATTTGTTGTGACCTCCCGTAAAGCAAGGAACCCTAACGAGGTCATCACGGGTAAACTTATCAAAAACTCTAGCGAAGTCTATACCTTATTTGATACCGGTTCTACCCATTCTATTATTTCTCCTACTTGCGCTCAACGATTAAATTAGACTCCGGAGAAATTAAACTTTTACTTATCTGTAGAAACTCCGTTGGGAGAAACCTTCATTACATCCACTGTTTATAAGTCTTGTTTGGTTCAAATCGGTACCCTCACATTACCTGTTGATCTTATTTCATTAAAAATACTTGCATTTGATGTGATTCTAGGGATTGATTGGTTAACTACTCATCATGCTAAAATTGATTGTTTTCGTAAGGTTGTTAGCTTTCGTATTCCTAATCAACCTATTATGCGAATTCAAGCGACTAAACCATTAAAATCAATCACGGTCATCTCAAGCCATAAAGCTATTCATTTATTGAAAAACGGATGTCAAGCTTCTTAGCTCATGTCACGGATCTAAACAAAAAAAATCGGTTTTGAATGATATTTCTATTGTTAATAAATTCACGACGTATTCCCGAAGAACTTCTGGCCTACCCCAGAAGTGAAATTGAATTTTGTATCGACCTTGAACCCGAGAAGAAACCCATTTCCAAAGCCCCATATCGAATGGCTCTATTGAACTTCGGAGTTAAAGACCCACTGCAGGAATTGTTAGACATTGGCTTTATTCATCCTAGTACTTCTCCTTGGGGTGCTCCTTTTCTATTCGTGAAGAAGAAAGATGGGAGTATGCGACTTTGTATTGATTATCGGGAGTTGAATCATGTCACCATTAAAAATAGGTACCCATTGCCACGTATTGATGACTGTTTGACTAGTTGCAAGGAGCCAAATTCTTTTCAAAGATTGATCTTCATTAGGATATCACTAATTGAAGATTAGAGCATGATGACATTCAAAGACGGCGGCCGTAACTTCGAGACGGGCATTATGAATTCCTAGTCATGTCCTTTGGATTGACTAATGCTCCTGCTGCCTTCATGGATATGATGAACTGAGTATTCAAGGAATATTTGGATCACTTTGTGGTCGTCTTTATTGATGACATCCTTATTTATTACAAAATCCGTGAAGATCATGAACAACACTTGAGGCTGGTACTCCAAAAGCTTCGTGAATACAAGCTTTATGCCAAGTTAAAGAAATGCAAGTTCTGGCTTGAGGAAGTAGCATTCCTTGGGCACATAGTATAAAGTCATGGAATATCTGTTGAGCCGACAAAAATTGAAGCAATTCAAAGTTGGGAGCAACCTAAATCAGTGACCGAAGTTCGTAGCTTTCTCGGTTTAGCTGGTTATTATCGGAGATTCGTGGAAGGATTTTCTCGAATCGCTACTCCATTAACTTAGCTGACTCGGAAAGATACAAAGTTCGGTTGGAGCGAAGAATATGAGATTTCAAGAACTTAAGAGGAGACTCATTTCGGCACCTGTTCTGACAATACCATTTGGCTCGAAGGGATTTGTCATCTACAGTGATGCTTCGGGCAAAGGGTTGGGATGTGTTCTCATGCAACATGGGAAAGTCATAGCCTATGCCTCACGACAACTCAAAGAATATGAGAGGAAATATTCTACTCATGATCTAGAGTTGGCAGCTGTTGTCTTTGCACTTAAAATTTGGAGGCATTACTTGTATGGGGAGAAAGTGGAGATATTTACGGATCATAAAAGCCTCAAATATTTCTTCACTCAAAAGGAACTCAACATGCGACAACGACATTGGCTTGAACTGTTGAAACATTATGATCATACCATCCAATACCATATTGAAAAAGCGAACGTGGTAGCTGACGCATTGAGTAGAAGATCATATGCAGGTACAAGTGCGATATTGTCAACACAAAGGCCCATTTTATGTGACTTGCAATGGATGGAGATAGAGTTAAAGACTTCAGGGACCTATGTGATGATGGCGAATATACGAGTAGAACCGACTTTAATCGATAAAGTTAAAGTTGCTCAAGTTACTGACACTGGAGCCGATGCGTATGAGGAAGAAAGTGCAAGAAGGTACTATGCTTCAAGCAAGAATCGATGAAGAAGGAATACTTGAGTCAACTCGGACTTTGTGTTCCTAACGACCACGATTTAAAGTATAAAATCATGATGGGCGCACAACACAACGTTTGCAATCCATCTTGGGAGTACCAAAATGTATCGTGATCTTCGTCATACATTTTGGTGGAACAATATGAAGAGAGAGATATCGTTGTTTATCTCAAGGTGTCTAGCTTGTGAACGAGTCAAGGCGGAGCATCAAGTACCAAAAGGTACATTGCAACCACTCGAAATTCCAGAATGGAAGTGGGAGCAAATTACCATGGATTTTGTTACTGGTCTTCCCAAGGTTTCTCAAGGCATAGATGCAATTTGGGTCATTCTTGATAGATTGACCAAGTCTGCTCACTTCTTACCTATACGAGAAACTTATACACGTGAACGTCTTGCTCGTATGTACATAAATGAGGTTGTAAGATTGCATGGTATGCCAGTATCCATAGTGTCTGATCGAGACTCAAGATTCACTTCACGATTTTGGGTTAGTTTTCAAAAAGCTATGGGCACGGATTTACGATTTAGCTCGGCATATCATCCTCAGACGGATGGACAGTCAGAAAGGAATATTCAAACTCTTGAAGATCTATTAAGACTCTGTGTCCTTTATTTCAAGGGAAGTTGGGACAAGTTCTTACCATTGGTGGAGTTTTCCTACAACAACAGTTATCAAACAAGTATTGCCATGGCTCCATTTGAGGCGTTGTAGGGAATGAAGTGTCGTTCTCCAGTATGTTGGGATGAGGTGGGTGAAGCAACGTTGTTAGGACCAGAGTTGGTACGTATGACTACGAAAAAGATTCAAACGATCCGACAACGTATAAAAAGCTCACAAGATCGACAAAAGAGTTATGCTGATCTTCATCGAAAGGACGTGGAATTCGATATTGGAGATCATGTGCTGTTACGTGTTGCTCCATGGAAAGGAGTTACAAGATTTGGAAAGCGAAGAAAGCTCAATCCTCGATTCATCGACCCATTTTTAATCCTCGATCGAGTAGGAATTGCGGCTAAGTATGTCTCGTGTTCATAACGTTTTTCACATATCTAAGTTACGCAAATATGTGGACGACCCGAACCACATTATTGAGTTAGAACCAGATGAAATAGCGGAAGATTTGACGTATGAAGAGGTTCCTGTTCAAATCTTGGATAAGAAAGAACATATTCTACGCTCCAAGGTTATACCTCAAGTCAAAGTTTTGTGGAGAAACCACAATGTTGAGGAAATGACATGGGAGTTAGAATCTGAAATCAAATCAAGGTATCCTTACCTCTTCGACATATCAGGTACGTACCCTAATTTTGAGGGCTAAATTTCATAAGAAGGGGAGGTTGTAAGACCCCAACTTTTATAAATAAAGATGAATTTTCTATAAATATCATTTTTGAATATTATGGAATGAATTTGATATAATGTTATAGTTGTGGGTAATATTTATAAATTTTGCAAAGTACGCAAGTTGTTATATAATATTCGATTGGTCGGGGAATATTCATTTTAATGAGGAGTATTAAATACAACAGCGACACAATCATTGGTGGACCCATGCAATGAAATTATTATCGGGTTGAGAAAAGCGGCAAAAATACTTTTTATGAAAATTACTGGCGGAAGTTTTACCGAATTAAGCTGTTGAAAACACCGGTGTTAAAAGTACGATGTCTGGCGTAGTTGCACAATAGCACACAGTATTGATTATTGATGCTTACGTGAGAAGTCATTCACTTTGTTCAATTATTATTATAAATAATTCTTTGATAAGTATCTCACGTTATTTGATTCAATTATTGTCAATATTTTATAATCAATAATTGAGATGACAAAGTTATTAATATTATTAATTGCAATATTAACGATGATGTCAGAAGTTACTGTCGAGGAGAGGTTTGGTCACCTAATTGCGCGCGCCAATGGGGAGAAATCCTTATTGGAAAGCCCTCTTTCTCACGGAAATGACACGGTCGATTAATATTGTGAATTATAATAATGATGATAAATTGTTATTAAAATTATTTAGGGATTTTATGAAGTATTTGATGTAAATTTTTCTTAATATTTGGACCCCCCACTTTCCCATTTTTAAAATTGTCGGTAGAAGTTATCTCAATTTTGTTTTATATATATATATATATATATATGATGTTGAAAAATAAGGCAGTAGAAATCACGGGAATGTATCCTGTGAGTAATTTTAGCACATGTTATATATATATATATATATATTATATTTTATTTAAAAGATTTTGTTTTAAATCTGGACCGTCCGTTTAAAAGTAAATCAATCTGGACCGTTCATGGATTAGTTACTATTCAGTCCATTCTTCTATAAATAGAACCTCATTCCTTCATTATTTCTTACTTTAATTTCTTTGAAACTACAGAGAGAAATTATAGAGAGAAAGAAGAAAAGTATTCTGCTACTTCACTACTCCTATATCCAGTTTCTTTTATAGTAAGGGGTATTATTTCTTTCTTTCGTTTTCATGAAGAGAACTTCTGTTATTCCATTCTTTATTATTATGTTGGAATAACCTGTCTATCCGAAGTACCGCATACATGGTGAAATTCTTACATTATTCCATTCTTTATTTTACATTTGGAACATCTATGCGTATGCGTTTATGCATGACACGGTTCCGATTGTTTATTATTCATTGGAACATCAAGTCCAGGTGTTTTACGAATGACTGGTTCCGTTATTTATTATTCATTGGAATATCCTTTGCAATGCGTTTTGCATGACCCTAGTTTCGTTGTTTATTATTCATGTTAAAACATCTTATGCATGACGCATGATCTGGTTCCATTATTTATTATTACATTGGAATAACCTATACATCTTGATCTATCACATGCTTGGTGATTTCTTTTGTTATTCCATTCTTTATTATACTCAGTTTGTTAAAGTTTTGACTTCTATACTCCATGAAATTAGTGGAATATCCTTGATATTTGCGCTTCATCCAGTATCTTTTCATGAAAATATTCTTCTGAGTATTCTTTAATTTTACTCCACAAAGAAGTATCATGTTGACAATTTGGATGTTAATAGTTCCTGGATAAATTAATTCTTGAACTTGTTTTATTGAATTCTTATATCATTGTCATCATCCTCATGTTTATAGTATGTTGAAAGTCATCTGTGGCCTGTAGTGCATAGATGGACTTGGTATGATTATGACCAGGGATTATTCGGTGTAATCATGACCGTAATGTTACAAATGATGTGGAAAAGTCCTCATTCGCCCATAGTGCATTGATGGACAGTTGTTGGCATGATCATGACCATTGATGAATACACGAATATCATTGGCCCGTAGTGCATGGATAATTTGTGGTCGTGATACTAATGAATATCCTTGGCCAAGTAGTGCGTGGATGATGTGGATTATTTATTAAGTAGGAGTCTCGATGATAAAAGTAATGAAAAACCTTTTAAATCATAGAAGATAGTAGATTTTATTCTCTACTTGACTCTTCTAATGGATTGCTTGTTCCGATGCAGTTAAACTTGATGTTTGTTATATTTTATCAGTTTAACACTGTTGAAGGCTAATGATAATTTATTCTGCATTATCTTAGTCATAATATTTCTTACTGGGCTAGTTAGCTCACCCCTTTTCCTTTCATTGTTCTCTTCAGAAAATGAGAACGTTGCAGGGACTAGTCGGGGAACGGAGTGACGATCTAGATGATAGCATTAGTAGTCCTCACTATTCTATGAAATAGTGTGATAATAAATATAATGAGGACCCCATTGAGTTTGTATATTGTCTAGAAGACAATATTTGTATTAAAACTCACAGCTCATGTTGTATATTTAAGTTTTTATTTGTATTGTGTACCATGTATTTGGCGACTCAAGATGGGTGATGTATACCTATTTTGGGGGCATCACGATTAGTATCAAGCTTAGGATATGATCCACGGCTAAGATGTGAAAATAGAACTAGGGGAGAGACGGGGAATTCCTTCGCTAGTATGACCTACCTAAGTTAATTTGCTATTTAATTGGTCGGTCAGAATATAGGGATAATATGTTACATGTCAATTAACCTTTATTTTGTGGCAGTATTTGAAAATGACATCCGAGAATGTTGAGAATAGTAATGGAGCACAGGAGACCGTTGATTCACCACATATATATAATCAAGATAATGTGTATTAGGAAGGCAACAATCCTCATGCAAACAACAACACTGACCAAATGATGAATGATGGAATGTTCAGAGGCTTTATGAAATTTATGCAACATCAGGCAAGAGTGGCTCTTGTCCAAAATATAGGTGGAAACACTGGAAACTCTCGGACGATCACCGCTAAACAGTTCAAGGAGCTGGGACCACCGAAGTTTATTGGAGAGCCAAAACCACTTAAGGCGGAAGCATGGATAAAGCAAATCACCAAGAAATTTGATGTCTTGGGATGCTCCGAGGAGCAAAAGGTTCCCTTTGCCACCTTTATGTTGTGAGGAGAGGCATATTACTGGTTGGAATCGGTAAAGCGTACTCAATTTGCCGCACTGAAGATGTCTTGGGAGAAGTTCCAAGAACTATTCAACGACAAGTACTTTCCCGAAAGTATTCGTCACATAAATGAGGTAGAGTTCATCAAGTTGGAGCAGAATAATATGACCGTGTCGCAGACAAAGCTAAGTTTGTGGAGTTGTCCCGATTTGCGTTCCACTTGGTTGATAATGAAGAGAGAATGACGCGGATGTTTTTAAGAGGTTTGAAGCCGGAGATACGTCAATATCTTATTTCTCATAAACTGTGTTTGTATTTAGATGTTGTAAATAGGGCTCGATTAGTGGATCGCGATAACGAGTCAATATGAACAAAAAAAAAGTAGCCAAGAAAATAATAATACCGGTGAGAGCGATCGTGAGCGGTGACAACAAGCGTGGAGGAATCAACGGGCCGAAATGGTAACCCTTGGTGGTAATCGTACAAAACAATAAGAATGGACATTTCAAGAAGAGGAGATTCAACAATGATGGAAAGATGTCAAGACAAAGACCGTTGTTAAGGAAGGAGAAGCGACCACCTCTCATATATGCTTCAAATGCGGAGGGAGGACACATCGATCAAAGCTAGCGATGTCGTCAAAGCATGTTATAATTATGGAAGAGAAGGTCACTTAGCCGATTTTGTCATTCATCAAGACAAGTTCAGCTAGGATGGAGGCACCAAAGGTCGTCCCGGAAAAAGTCAAAGCCAGTAGTGGTGCAAGGAGGCGTTTGTTATGACCTCCCAAAAAATAAGGAACCTGAACGAGGTCATCACGGGTAAACTTATCATAAACTCTAGCGAAGTCTATAACTTATTTGATACCGGTTTTACCTATTCTTTTATTTCTCCTACTTGCGCTCAACGATTAAATTTGACTCCGGAGAAATTAGACTTTAACTTATCTGTGGAAACTTCGTTGGGAGAAACCTTCATTACATCCACTATTTATAAGTCTTGTTTGGTTCAAATCGGTACCCTCACATTACCTGTCGATCTTATTTCATTGAAAATACTTGAATTTGATGTGATTCTAGGGATTGATTGGTTAAGTACTCATCATGCTAAAATTGATTGTTTTCGTAAGGTTGTTAGCTTTCATATTCCTAATCAACCTATTATGCGAATTCAAGCGACCAAACCATTAAAATCAATCACGGTCATCTCAAGCCAAAAAGCTATTCGTTTATTGAAAAATGGATGTCAAGCTTTCTTAGCTCATGTCACGGATCTAAACAAAAATACGTCAGTTTTGAATGATATTTCTATTGTTAATAAATTCCCTGACGTATTCCCTGAAGAACTTCCTGGCCTACCCCCAGAGTGTGAAATTGAATTTTGTATCGACCTTAAACCTGGTACAAAACCCATTTCCAAAGCCCCATATCGAATGGCTCCTATTAAACTTCAGGAGTTAAAGACCCAACTGCAGGAATTGTTAGACATTTGCTTTATTCGTCCTAGTACTTCTCCTTGGGGTGCTCCTGTCCTATTCATGAAGAAGAAAGATGGGAGTATGTGACTTTGTATTGATTATCGAGAGTTAAATCATGTCACCATCAAAAATAGGTACCCATTGCCACGTATTGATGACCTGTTTGACTAGTTGCAAGGAGCCAAATTCTTTTCAAAGATTGATCTTCATTTCGGATATCACCAATTGAAGATTAGATCATATGACATTCCAAAGACGGCTTTTAGAACTCGGTACGGGCATTATGAATTCCTAGTAATGTCCTTTAGATTGACTAATGCTCCTGCTGCCTTCATGGATATGATGAACCGAGTATTCAAGGAATATTTGGATCACTTTGTGGTCGTCTTTATTGATGACATCCTTATTTATTCCAAAAGCCGTGAAGATAATGAAAGCAACACTTGAAATTTGGTACTCTAAAAAGCTTCGTGAATACAAGCTTTATGCCAAGTTGAAGAAATGCGAGTTCTGGCTTGAGGAAGTAGCATTCCTTGGGCACGTAGTATAAAGTCATGGAATCTCTGTTGACCTGGCAAAAATTGAAGCAATTCAAAGCTGGGAGCAACCTAAGTCAGTGACCGAAGTACGTAGCTTTCTTGGTTTATATGGTTATTATTAGAGATTTGTGGAAGGATTTTCTCGAATCGCTACTCCATTAACTCAGCTGACTCGGAAAGATACAAAGTTCGGTTGGAGCGAATAATGTGAGAAGAGTTTTCAAGAACTCAAGAGGAGACTCATTTCGGACTGCTACGACAATACCATCTGGTTCGAAGGATTTGTCATCTACAGTGATTCTTCGGGAAAAGGATTGGGATGTGTTCTCATGCAACATGGGAAAGTCATAGCCTATGCCTCGCGATAACTCAAAGAATATGAGAGGAATTATCCTACTCATGATCTAGAGTTGGCAGCTGTTGCCTTTGCACTTAAAATTTGGAGGCATTACTTGTATGCGGAGAAAGTGGAGATCTTTACGGATCATAAAAGCCTCAAATATTTCTTCACTCAAAAGTAACTCAACATGCGACAACGATGTTGGCTTGAACCGTTGAAAGATTATGATCATACCATCCAATACCATCCTGAAAAAGTGAACGTGGTAGCTGACGCATTGAATAGAAGATCATATGCAGGTACAAGTGCGATATTGTCAACACAAAGGCCCATTTTGTGTGACTTGCAAAGGATGGAGATAGAGTTAAAGACTCCAAGGACCCATGTGATGATGGCGAATATACGAGTAGAACCGACTTTAATCGATAAAGTTAAAGCTACTCAAGCTACAGACCTGGAGCTGATGCGTATGAGGAAGAAAGTGCAAGAAGGTGCTATGCTGGAAGCAAGAATCGATGAAGAAGGAATACTTCGAGTCAACTTCAGACTTTGTGTTCCTAACGACCCTGATTTAAAGTATAAAATCATGATGGAGGCGCACAACACACCGTTTACAATCCATCCTGGGAGTTCCAAAATGTATCGTGATCTTCGTCATACATTTTGGTGGAACAATATGAAGAGAGAGATATCGCTGTTTATCTCAAGGTGTCTAACTTGTCAACGAGTCAAGGCAGAGCATCAAGTACCAAAAGGTCCATTGCTACCACTCGAAATTCCAGAATGGAAGTGGGAGCACATTACCATGGATTTTGTTACTGGTCTTCCCAAGGTTTCTCAAGGCATAGATGTAATTTGGGTCATTGTTGATAGATTGACCAAGTCTGCTCACTTCTTACCTATATGAGAAACTTATACACTTGAACGTCTTGCTCGTATGTACATAAACGAGGTTGTAAGATTGCATGGTATGCCAGTATCCATAGTGTCTGATCAAGACCCAAGATTCACTTCACGATTTTGGGTTAGTTTGCAAAAAGCTATGGGCACGGATTTACGATTTAGTTTTCGGTATATCATCCTCCTCGACGGATGGACGATCGGAGAGGACTATTCAAACTCTTGAAGATCTATTAAGACTCTGTGTCCTTGATTTCAAGGGAAGTTGGGACAAGTTCTTACCATTGGTGGAGTTTTCCTACAACAACAGTTATCAAGCAAGTATTGGTATGACTCCATTTGAGGCGTTGTATGGAAGGAAGTGTCGTTCTCCAGTATGCTAGGATGAGGTGGGTGAAGCAATGTTGTTGGGATCGGAGTTGGTACGTATGACTACGAAAAAGATTCAAACGATCCGAGAACGTATAAAAATCTCACAAGATCGACAAAAGAGTTATGTTGATCTTCATCGAAAGGACGTGGAATTCGATATTGGAGATCATGTGTTGTTACGTGATGCTCCATGGAAAGGAGTTACGAGATTTGGAAAGAGAGAAAAGCTCAATCCTCGATTCATCGACTCATTTTAATCCTCGATCGAGTAGGAAGCTGTGGCTATAGACTTCGCTTTCTGCCAAGTATGTCTCGTGTTCATAACGTTTTCACATATCCATGTTACGTAAATATGTGGAAGACCCGAACCACATTATTGAGTTAGAACCAGATGAAATAGCGAAAGATTTGACGTATGAAGAGGTTCCTGTTCAAATCTTAGATAAGAAGGAACATATTCTACGCTCCAAGGTTATACCTCAAGTCAAAGTTTTATGGAGAAACCACGATGTTGAGGAAATGACCTGGGAGTTAGAATCTGAAATGAAATCAAGGTATCCTTACCTCTTTGACATATCAGATTAGAACTGAGGATATTCCAAAGACTGCCTTCAGAACTCGGTATGGGCATTATGAATTCTTAGTCATGTCTTTCGGACTAACTAATGCTCCTGCGGCTTTCATGGATATGATGAACCGAGTATTCAAGGAATATTTGGATCAATTCATTGTTGTCTTTATTGATGACATCCTCATATATTCCAAAAGCCGTGAAGATCATGAGCACCATTTGAAGTTTGGTACTCAAAGGCTTCGTGAAAACCAACTATATGCCAAATTGAAGAAATGCGAGTTCGGCGAGAGGAAGTAGCATTCCTTGGCGCAATGGTGTCGAAACATGGAGTATCTGTTGATCCGCGAAGATTGAAGCAATACAAAGTTAGAACAGCCAAGCTCTATGGATGAAGTCACGTAGCTTTTTGGGCTTATTTGGTTATTATCGAAGATTCGTGGAAGGGTTTTCTCGAATCGCTACTCCATTAACTCATTAACTTTCGGAAGGATACAAAATTCGTTTGGGAGCGAAGAATGCGAGAAAAGTTTCCAAGAGCTTAAGAGGAGACTTATTTAAGACTGTTCTAACAATACCATCTGGTTCGGATGGATTTGTTATCTCACGATGATGCTTCGTGCAAAGGGTTAGGATGTGTTCTCATGCTGGCGTGGGAAAGTCATAGCCTATGCCTCATGACAACTTAAAGAGTATGAGAGGAATTATCCTACCATGATCTAGAGTTAAAGTGATCGTTTCAGCGCTAAAAATATGGAGGCACTATCTATATGGGGAGAAAGTGGAGATATATTCGGACCATAAAAGCCTTAAATATTTCTTCACAAAAAAAGAACTCAACATGCGGCGCAATGACGTTGGCTCGAGCTATTGAAGACTACGACCACACTATTGATACCATCCCGGTAAAGCGAACGTAGTGGTGACGCGTTGAGTAGAAGATCATATGCGGAAGCAGGTGTGATGATGTCAAGTATATCGCATAGAGCCAACTTTAATAGAAAAAGTTAAGGTTGCTCGAGCCCTTGGGCAGGATGCGTCATTATGAAGAAGAAAGTACTGAAGGAGCTATTAGGAGCGAGAATTGATGAAGAAGGAATACTTGAGTCCACTCTAGACTTTGTGTTCCTAACGACTACGATTTGAAGTACAAGATTATGATGGAGGCACACAATCGCCATTTGCAATCCATCACGGAAGTACTAAAATGTATCGTGATCTTGACATACATTTTGGTGGAACAATATGAAGAGAGAGATTGCAAAGTTTATCTCGATGTGTTTAACTTGCCAACGTGTAAAAAAAGAGCATCTTGTACCTAAGGGTCCGTTGCAACCACTTGAGATTAGGAATGGAAGTGGGAACACATTACTATGGATTTAGTTCATGTGTCTTCCTACGGTTTCTCAAGGCATCGATGTTATTTGGGTTATTGTTGATAGATTAACCAAGTCCGCTCATTTCTTGCCGATCACGGAGACTTATTCCTTGAGCGTCTTGCTAGTATATACGTGAATGAGATTGTGAGGTTGCATGGCATGCACTGTATCCATAGTTTTGGATCGTGACCCAAGATTCACTTCAAGATTTTGGGTTAGCTTGCAAAAAGCTATGGGCGCGATTTGCGATTTAGTTGGCATACCATCCCCAAGCGGACGGACAATCGAAAGGACTATTCAAACTCTTGAAGATCTATTAAGACTCGTGTCCTAGACTTCAAGGGTAGTTGGGATAAGTATTTACCATTGGTGGAATTCTCCTACAACAACAGTTATCGTGCAAGTATAGGTGTGGCTCCATTGAAGCATTATATGGACGAAAATGTCGTTCTCCAATATGTTGGGATGAGGTGGGTGAAGCAACATTATTGGGACCCGAAAGTTAATGCACGTATGACTACCGAAAAGATCCAAATGATTCGACAACGATATAAAAAGCGGCACAAGATCGACAAAAAGAGTTATGCGGATCTTCATCGAAAGGACGTGGAATTTAATGTAGGGATCGTGTATTGTTGCGAGTTGCTCCATGGAAGGGAGTTACAAGATTTGGGAAGAGAGGAAAGCTCAATCCACGATTTATTGGTCCATTTCAAATTCTTGACCGAGTAGGAAATGTTGCCTATAGACTTGCGTTACCTCGAGTATGTCTCGTGTTCATAATGTGTTTCACATACTCATACTTCGTAAATATGTGAAAGACCGAACCACGTTATTGAGTTAGAATCCCAGGACGAGATAATAGAAGACTTAACGTATGAGGAGGTACTCACAAGATCTTGGATAGGAAGGAGCATGTCCCTACTACATGAAAGGTCATACCACAAGTTAAAGTTTTGTGGAGGAATCATGCTATAGAGGAAATGACACGGGAATTGGAAAGCGGAAATGAAAGCGAGGTATCCTCACCTTTTGAAACACAGTATGCGTCGTCGATTTCGAGGACGAAATTTCATAAGGAGGGAGGTTGTAAGACCGAGAAATTTTTAAATAAAAGGAATTTCCTTTATTTATTATTTTGAAATAGTAAGGGTTGATTTGATTAATGTGGATAGTTAAGGGTTACATACGCAAATATTTCAAAATAAGCGAAGTGGTTATAAAATATTCATTATCGTGGGGAATATTCGTTTGGTCGTGGAATATTAAATCTTTGTGGGAATATTCGTAAATGACCTAGTAGTGACCATGTGTGGGTCCCATGTGAAAGCGATTGGATGAAGAAAATGACAAATATAAGTTGTTTTTAAATAGCGGCGAAGTTATTCTGAATTATCTTTGTTAGAATACCGATTGGTTAAAAAAACACACTAATACGCGTTGTTGAAGAGTAGACACCGGTATTGCACCAATTATTGATTCTTACGTGAAGAAGGCACTACTCAATAATGGTTACGGAGAATTCTTTATTCAAGATTTTATTGAGTTAATAATTCTTTGCGTTGATATTTTATATTATTTCATTGTTTCAATAATTGTCATTATTACACAAGTATTTTTCATTATCGAAGCAATAATTCATATTATCTGAATAATATTATTAGATAACATTATTGGCAATGTCTAGAAAGTTCGTCTAAGGAGAGGTTTGGTCACCTAATTATGCCGCCAAGAAGAAGAAATTCTTATTGGAAAGCCCTCTTCTCCAAGGCTCCACGGTTGTCAATATTGTGATTCGTAATATTATTTGTGAATAATTAATTATTGATTTATATGATGAGGAAAATATTGATTTTATGTGGATATAGATGGAGAAAATTTTTAAAATGACAATTGTTGAAAATTAATATTTTATCTTTTTCTCGATAAAATAATTCATTTAAATATATTATTTTAATAATATATTAACGGTGATATTTTTACAACGAATGTGGGATATATGAGTATACTGAGGAGGAAGAGTATTTTGTTGCAATAAATGTTTAAAACATGTTAAACATGTAAATTGGACCCCATTTATTATTGAAATTTGATTATAGCATGTAAAATCGCCTGGTTTGTGGATTTCGGTCAATTTCTATTTGGAATTTGGAAAAACTTTCTTACGCAAAGTTGTAGAGAATTGAAATTCCTATAAAAATTCGCGAGATTCGAATTTTCTGATGAAAGGGCTATTTATTATGAATTATTGAAGTTAGAAGCTCAAATAATTGATTTTGGGAGTTTAAAATATTTTTTTGTAAGAAAAACGTTTTTTGTTGTAATTGAGTGGCTCACATGTGTTATAAATGATCTAAAATCAGATTTCTAAGGTGGGCTTGAATATTTTTAAGAAATATTATTATTTTATTAAATTTTCGCTTTGGTGTTAAAGATTTTCCTATAAATAAGGTCTTAGGTTAGAATTGAAAATCACACGTAAGCTGAAGTTTTTCTCTCTATATTATCGAGCGTATTCTTGTGAGTATTTTGAGTATACTTTGAGTATTGCTAGGCGGTGCAAGTTCCTTCAAAGACTATATACTAGTTATTCTAGCTAGAAATCTCGATCTTTCGAGGTAAGGGATATTATTTTTTTTCAGTAATGATATTATTTCTTCAATATCATTATAATTGAAATGTTGATCCGAAGTTTTATCAAATTTAGAACTTTTTCATGTCGGGTTACTATTCATGGGTTACTATTCATGAGTTACTATTTACGAGTTACTATTCATGAGTTCTTATTCACGAGTTACTATATCACGAGTACTATTCATGAAAGCGTGAAGATGTTTTTTTGTGGAATCTCTATCTTTTGGTGTCTGAGTTATTATTCACGATACTAAAGACTATTCACGATATCTGACACTATTCACGATACTGGTGATTTTATTCAATAGAAAAATAAAATTTCTTCTTTTCGTCTAAAACATCTATTCGGATACTAACTCGATTGTATCCATGTTTTGATCATTCTTGAATTTTACACCACTATGATTATTTTTGAGGTATTTTTGGACGTGGATAAAACCAAGTACGAATCCTTAATCCTTAATCCTTGTCATTTTGTTTCCTTTGGATTCGTTTCTTTAAAAAATATTTTCATCATCCTCTAGTCTTAAATGATGATATTATGGAATATCTTTGGCACAGTAGTGCAAAGATAAATGATTTCTTAAGAATATCTTTGGCTGTAGTGCAAAGATGAATGATTTCGAAGAATATCTTTGGCTCGTAGTGCAAAGATGAGCAGGTGTTTAAATGAACATGAATTAATGATGAATATCTTTGGCTTGTAGTGCAAAGATGAATATTTGATTCAGATGTATATTGATTGATGTTCTGAGGGATAAAAGATAGATGATGAACTTTTAAATTCATACATAGAAGATAGTAGTTTGCATTCTCTACTTAACTCTTCTAATGAATTATTATTTCATTGCGAATATTGATTTAAAATTTGTTGTCTATTGTATTCTATTATATTTTTTCCTCGTTGAAGACTAACGATAATTTGTTGTATATTATCTTAGTCATAATATTCTTCTTGAGCTAGTTGAGCTCACCCTTTTCTTTTTTCCATTTTTCTCGGGAGGCGAGAATATAAGCGAGTACAAGTCCTGGGGTATGGAATGAAGGTTTTAGAAAGGATTGTTTAGTAGTCCTCACCATTTTGTAAAATAATGTATCAATAAATGTGATGAGAATTTATTTGAGTATAGATATTGTCTAGAAGATAATATTTGTATTCAAACTCACGCAGCTTTCTTGTTGTAATAATAAAGTTGTAGTTGTTTTGCATACCATGTATTGACAACTCGAGAATAGGTGATGTATACCTATTTTTGGTGGCGTCACGATTAATGTATCGAGCTTAGGGATATGATCTCTGGCGGAGATGGGGAATAGAACTAGAACTAGGAGGGAGAGACGAGTAAATCCTTCGCGCTAGTGTGTCCTACCTAAGCTTATTTGTTAGTTGGTCAAGTATATAGGGATATTATGTGATATATTGATTTCCTTAATTAACCCTTGTTTTATGATGAGATTTGAGAATGTCGTGAGAATATTAACAATGAAAATGAGACCGTGGAGATGCCTGTACTCACTCACCAACGAGGAGAACGTGCAACAGTCGGCAATGTTCCTCCCGTGAACAACACCATTGAGCGAGATGATGAGCGAGGGGATGTTTAGAAGTTTTGCGATTCATGCAAAATCGACGAGGGAAACTTCGTGTTCAAAATCTGAGGAGGAAATGATAGCAATTCACGGGTTGTCACAACCAAGCGATTTCAAAGAGTTGGGACCACGGAATTTAAGGGAAAGCGAGATCCGATCATGGCGGAAACATGGGTCAAACAAATTACCAAGATATTCGATGTCTTGGGATGCGGAGAACAGAAGGTTCCATTCGCCACCTTTATGTTAAAATGGCGAAGGCGGACTTCTAGTGGGAGTGCGTGAAGCGTACCCATCCAAGACTCAAAGATGTCTTGGGAGACGTTTCAGAAGCTATTTAATGACAAATACTTTCCCGAAAGTGTTCGTCGTATATGAAGGAAGTGGAGTTCATCGATTGGAACAAAACAACATGGCGGTGTCTCGAAGACGAGGCAAAGTTTGCAGAGTTATCCGAGTTTGCACCTCATTTGGTGGAGAATGAGGGCGTATGGCGCGGATGTTTCTTAGAGGTTTGAACCCCGGCGTCGTCGATATCTCATTTCTCATAAATTTTCTCTTTATTCGAGATGTTAAATGGGGCTCAATTATTAGAAGCGAGATAACGAAAGTACGGCCATTTGAGGACCACAACCAGGATCGTATCGAGAGATAGCGATCAACAGAATAATGATAACTGCGGAGAAAGAAGCAGACAGATGAAATGGTAACCACTCTGGTGGTAATCATGGCTATGAAAATAGAAGAAGCGAGTCGGGAGGAGATTTTAAAAGAGGAGATTTAACAACGACTATGTGAAGATAGCGGTCAAGCAACAAGCGGTTCTAAGGGAGGAGAACGACCACCCGTCATATGCTACAAATGCGGAAAAGAGGGACATATCGATCAAAGCGCCCCACAACAGATTCAAGGTATGCTATAATTGTGGAAAGAAAGGACATATCGCTCGAGATTGTATAGTAAGCGAAACCTAGTTCAGCGAGGGACGGTGACTCAAAAGACTATCCCGAAAAGTCAAAGTCAACGATTAGGAAAGAGCGTTTTGTTGTGATTTGGTCATAATGCGAGGAACCCAAACGAGGTGATCACGGGTAAGCTATTTATAAATTCTTGCGAAGTTTATACCTTACTGATCTGGGATAAGTTACCCATTCATTTATCTCTCCCGCATGTGCTCAACGTTTAAACTTGACTCCGGAGAAATTAGACTTTGACCTATCTCGTGAAAACTCCGTTAGGAGAAACTTTCATCACATTCAATCGTTTATAAATCTTGTTTGATTCAAGTTGGCACCATTACCTTACCGTCGTTGACCTTATCTCTTTAAAGATACTTGCTTTTGATGTGATTTTAGGGATTGATTGGTTAACTACTCATCATGCCAAAATTGATTGTTTTCGTAAGGTTGTTAGTTTTCATATTCCTAACCAACTTTGTTATGCAATTTAAGCAATTAAACCATTAAAATCGATCAACATCATATCTAATCATAAAGCTATTCGTTTATTAAAAAGCGGATGTCAAGCTTTCTTAGCCCATGTTATGGATTTGAATAAAGACACGTCAAATTTGAATAATATTCTGTTGTTATTGACTTTCCGACGATTTCTAGAAGAACTTCCGGTCTACCCCGAGCGTGAAGTGAAGAATTCTTTATTGATCTTGAACTGCATACAAAGCCCATTTCTAAAACCCCATATCGAATGGCTCCTATTGAACTTCAGGAGTTAAAGGTCCAACTACAGGTGAATTGTTGGACATCGGTTTCATTCTGGCCCTAGTACATCTCCTTGGGGTGTTCTGTTTTATTTGTAAAGAAGAAAAAGACGAGAGTATGCAACTTTGTATTGACTATCGGAATTGAACTATGTCACCATCAAGAATAGGTATCCTCTACCTCGTATTGATGACTTGTTTGACCAATGCTGAAGGGCACAATTCTTTTCAAAAATCGATCTTCGATTCGGATATCATCAATTTGAAGATTAGAATCGAGGATATTCCAAAGCGCCTTGAGAACTCGGTATGGGCATTATGAATTCTTAGTCATGTCTTTCGGACTAACTAATGCTCCTGCGTCTTTCATGGATATGATGAACCGAGTATTCAAGGAATATATGGATCAATTCGTTGTTGTCTTTATTGATGACATCCTCATATATTCAAAAAGCCGTGAAGATCATGAGCACCATTTGAAGTTGGTACTCAAAGGCTTCGTGAAAACCAACTATATGCCAAATTGAAGAAATGCGAGTTACGGCTTGAGGAAGTAGCATTCCTTGGGCACGTGGTGTCGAAACATGGAGTATCTGTTGATCCGCGAAGATTGAAGCAATACAAAGTTGGGAGCAACCAAAGTGGTGATCAAGTACGTAGCTTTTTGGGCTTAAATTTGGTTATTATCGGAGATTCGTGGAAGGGTTTTCTCAAATCGCTACTCCATTAACTCATTAACTCGGAAGGATACAAAATTCGTTTGGAGCGAAGAATGCGAGAAAAGTTTCCAAGAGCTTAAGAGGAGACTTATTTTAAGACTGTTCTAACAATACCATCTGGTTCGGATGGATTTGTTATCTCTACGATGATGCTTCGTGCAAAGGGTTAGGATGTGTTCTCATGCAACGTGGGAAAGTCATAGCCTATGCCTCGCGACAACTTAAAGAGTATGAGAGGAATTATCCTACTCATGATCTAGAGTTGACAGCAGTCGTTTTTGTGCTAAAAATATGGAGGCACTATCTATATGGGGAGAAAGTGGAGATATATTCGGACCATAAAAGCCTTAAATATTTCTTCACTCAAAAGAACTCAACATCGCGTAGCAATGACGTTGGCTCGAGCTATTGAAAGACTACGACCACACTATTCAATACCATCTGGTAAAACGAACGTAGTAGGTCGACGCATTGAGTAGAAGATCATACGCGAGAACGAAAGTGCGATGATGTCAAGTATCTGCGATAGAGCCAACTTTAATAGAAAAAGTTAAGGTTGCTCAAGCCACCGGGCCGTGAGTGATGAGTATGAAGAAGAAAGTACAAGAAGGAGCTATTCCTAAGCGAGAATTGATGAAGAAGGAATACTTTGAGTCCACTCTAGACTTTGTGTTCCTAACGACTACGATTTGAAGTACAAGATTATGATGGAGGCACACACAACGCCATTTGCAATCCATCTCGAAGTACTAAAATGTATCGTGATCTTGACATACATTTTGGTGGAACAATATGAAGAGAGAGATTGCAAAGTTTATCTCGATGTGTTTAATTTGCCAACGATGTAAAGGCGGAGCATCTTGTACCTAAGGGTCCGTTGCAACCACTTGAGATTAGGAATGGAAGTGGAAACACATTACTATGGATTTAGATTCACGGGTCTTCCTACGGTTTCTCAAGGCATCAATGTTATTTGGGTTATTGTTGATAGATTAACCAAGTCTCGCTTCATTTCTTGCCGACACGGAGACTTATTCCTTGAACGTCTTGCTAGTATGTACGTTGAATGAGATTGTGAGGTTGCATGGCATGTCTGTATCCATAGTTTGGATCGTGACCCAAGATTCACTTCAAGATTTTGGGTTAGCTTGCAAAAGCTATGGGCACGGATTTGCGATTTAGTTCTAAGATACCATCCCCAAACCAGACGGACAATCGAGAGAAGACTATTCAAACTCTTGAAGATCTATTAAGACTCTGTGTCCTAGACTTCAAGGGTAGTTGGGATAAGTATTTACCATTGGTGGAATTCTCCTACAACAAATGATTATCAGCAAGTATAGGTGTGGCTCCATTCGAAGCATTATATGGACGAAAATGTCATTCTCCAATATGTTGGGATGAGGTGGGTGAAGCAACATTGTTGGGACCCGAAAGTTAATACGTATGACTCACTGAAAAGATCCAAATGATTCGACAACGATATACAAAGCAAGCACAAGATCGACAAAAGAGTTATGCGGATCTTCATCGAAAGGACGTGGAATTTAATGTAGGGATCATGTATTGTTGCGAGTTGCTCCATGGAAGGGAGTTACAAGATTTGGGAAGAGAAAAGCTCAATCCACGATTTATTGGTCCATTTCAAATTCTTGACCGAGTAGGAAATGTAGCCTATAGACTTGCGTTACCTCGAGTATGTCTCTCGTGTTCATAATGTGTTTCACATATACGTACTTCAGTAAATATGTGAAAGACCCGAACCACGTTATTGAGTTAGAACCAGGACGAGATAGTAGAAGACTTAACGATATGAGGAGGTACTGTCAAGATCTTGGATAGGAAGGAGCATGTCCCTACGCCAAGAAAGGTCATACCACAAGTTAAAGTTTTGTGGAGGAATCATGCTATAGAGGAAATGACACGGGAATTGGAAAGCGGAAATGAAAGCGAGGTATCCTCACCTTTTGAAACACCAGTACGTCGTCAATTTCGAGGACGAAATTTCATAAGGAGGGAGGTTGTAAGACCCAAAATTTTAAATAAAAGGAATTTCCTTTATTTATTATTTTGAAATAGTAAGGGTTGATTTGATTAATGTGGATAGTTAAGGGTTAAATACGCAAATATTTCAAAAATAAGCAAGTGGTTATAAAATATTCATTATCGTCGGGGAATATTCGTTTGGTCGTGGAATATTAAATCGCTGTCGGGGAATATTAAATACGACCAAGCAATGACCATGTGTGGGCCCCATAACTAAAAAAGCGATTGGATGAAGAAACGACAAATATAAGTTGTTTTTAAATAACAGGCGTAGTTGTTACAAATTAATATTGTTGTTAATATGCAGTGGTTAAAACACACTAATACGCGTTGTTGAACAAGATAGCACAAAGATTGCACCAATTATTGATTCTTACGTGAAGGCTTTACTCAATAATGGTTACGATAATTCTCGCTCAAAGATTTTATTGAGTTAATAATTCTTTGCGTTGATATTTTATATTCATTGTTGTTTCAATAATTGTCATTACGGTATTTTTCATTATCGAAAGCTAATAATTCATATTATCCGAATAATATTATTAGATAACATTATTGGCAATGTCTAGAAAGTTACGCCTAAGGAGAGGTTTGGTCACCTAATCAAGGCGCCAAGAAGAAAAATTCTTATTCGAAAGCCCTCTTTCCAGGAACCTGCTGGTTGTCATCAATATTGTGATTCGTAATATTATTTGTGAATAATTAATTATTGATTTATATGATGGGTGGGACCCACTCTTCTTTGACAACACATGGGCTGCTGATTTTTGTCTAAGAAGGAATGCTTGACTCAAAATTGTGGGTGGCGTAGATGATTGAAAAGAAAAATAATATATTTTATTATTTTAGTCTCCTATGGCGTTCTAGCATTTTTCTATAAATAGACGCTTAGGTTAGAATTGAAAATCACACCAGAAACAAGTTTTCTTTCTCTCTATATTGTCGAGTGTATTTTAGTGAGTATTTATATACTTTGAGAGTTCTTTATTCGAATTCTACAAGTTTCCTTCGGCTTTCTATCCGATATTCCGATCAAAAGTAGCGTTATTTTGAGGTAAGGGGTGTTATATTCTTCTTAAAATGATATTTTTTCAATATCATTATACCAAAATATTGGTATGAACTTTTTATCAAATTTGGAACTTTTTGTGTCGAGATTACTTATTCACGATACTCAGTCATTATTCACGATATCACTACTATTATTCACATAGAAAATAAAATTTTCTTCTTTTGTCCAAGATGTCTATTATGGTTACTATCTTTGATTGTATCCATGTTTTGATCTTTATTTTTAAATTCTACTTCAAAATTGGTTATTATGAAGTATTATTGAACTTGGATAAAACCGTAATACTGAATCCCTAATATTTGTTCTTTTCGCTTCAATTTGGATTCATTTTCTTTAAAATATTTTTCATCATCCTCGGTCCCTAAATGATGATATTCTTTGAATATCTTTGGCCCGTAGTGCAAAAGACGAATGATTAATCGATGAATATCTTTGGCCGTAGTAGTGCAAAGATGATCGGTGTTGAGATGAACATGACTAATTTGGTGATATAAATGAATATCTTTGGCTGTAGTGCAAAGATGAATATTTGATTAAAGATATATATTGATTGTTGTTACTGAGGATAAAATATTGATGATGGACTTTTAAATCTTAGAAGATAGTGGAATTCTTTTCATACTTGACTCTTCTAATGGATTGTTGTTTCATTGCAGTTGTTGATCTAAAACTTGTTGTCTATTATATTTTATCGATTTTTCCTGTTGAAGACTAATGATAATTTGTTGTATATTATCTTAGTCATAATATTCTTTGGGCTAGTTGAGCTCACCCTTTTCCTTTTTGTTCCATTTTTCTTCTCGGGAGGTGAGAACATAAAGCAGGATCTAGTCGGGGGTATGGAGTGATGGTTCTAGAAAGATGTTTTAGCGATCCGTCACTATTTCTATAAAATAGTGTTTGAATAATTGTAATGAGGACTTATTTGAGTGTGGATATTGTCTAGAAGACAATATTTGTATTTAAACTCACAAGATGTGTTCTTTGTATTTTGCAGGACAATTGTATTATTAATGTTGTAGTTTGCTTTTATGTACCATATATTTGGTGACTCGAGAATGGGTGTTGTATACCTATTTTGGGGGCGTCACAATATATATATATATATATATATATATATATATATATATATACGTAATATGTGACAGATATAAAGGAACACTAACTATATATGTATAATAAAAACTAATCACCCCCCCTTTTTCCATCCAGACAAAACTATATATATATATATATAATATATTTATAAATAGCACATGCAAACATATATATGTATATTATAACAAAACACTAGTGTATGAGAGCTTAGGGATATAATCTCTGGCGGAGATCGGGGAATAGAACTAGGAGGGGAGAGATGAGTAAATCCTTCGCTAGTGTGTCCTATCTAAGCTTATTTGTTGGTCGGTCATAATATAGGGATATTATGTGATATGTTAATTTGTTTAATTAACCCTTGTTTTAATGGCAATATTTAAGAATGACTGCTGAGAACGTTAACAATGGAGTGTATGAGACTGTGGAACAACCTTTAATCACAAACCAGGTGAACGTGCAACAAGAAGACAATATTCCTCCTGTAAATAACACTATCGAGCAAACGATGAATGATGGAATGTTTAGGAGCTTTTTGCAGTTCATGCAAAACCGCACGAGGAAACTCGTACCGCACGTAATACGGTGGAAATGCTAGCAATAAATGCGGCTTGTCACAGCTAAGCGATTCAAAGAGTTGGGACCACCAGAATTTAAGGGAAAGCCGGATTCGATCATGGTGGAAACGTGGGTCAAGCAAATTACCAAGATATTTGATGTCTTAGGATGTATGGAGGAACAGAGGGTTCCATTCACCACCTTTATGTTCCACGGTGAGGCAGACTATTGGTGGGAGTCTGTGAAGCGTACCCAGCCAGCCGCACTCAGCATGTCTTGGGAAACGTTTCAAAAACTATTCAATGACAAGTACTTTCCTGAAAGTATTCGTCATATGAAGGAGGTAGAGTTTATCAGACTAGAACAAAACAACATGACGGTGTCCCAGTACGAGGCGAAGTTTGCTGAGTTATTCGGGTTTGCACCTCATTTGGTAGAGAATGAGGAATGAATGACAAGGATGTTTCTGAGAGGTCTAAAACCCGAGATTCGCTAATACCTTATATCTCATAAATTTTTCTCGTATTCGAGATGTTGTCAAGCAGGGCTCAATTATTAGAGCGAGATAGTGAGTATGTTCAACCGAGGGACCACAAACTGTGGTCATACATGGGTGACAAGCAGTTATCGAGCGATGATAACCAACGAGGAGGGAAAAATACGAACAAAGGAGGTAACCACTCGGGTGGTCATCGTGGCAATGATAATAAGAGAGGTGAGTCAAGTAGAAATTTCAGAAAGAGGAGATCAACAATGACTGGAAGACATCAAGAAGAAGACCAAAGACCAACAACGAATTCTAGGGGAGGAGAACGACCGCCGTTAGATGTTACAAATGCGGAAGAGGGACATATCATTAAACTATCCACAACAATCCAAGGTATGTTACAACCTGTGGAAAGCAAGGCCACATAGCTCAGGATTGTTCTGTAGCAAAATCAAGTTCAACGAGGATGGTGACTCCAAGGGTTGTCCCGGATAAGTCAAAATCAGCGGTTCCTGGAAGAGCATTTGTCGTGACTAGCCAAAACGCGAGGAACCCGAAAGAGGTGATTATGGGTAACTAATCTTGAATTCTTGCAAAGTTTATACCTTACTAGATACTGGTTCTACCCATTCTTTTATCTCTCCTGCTTGTGCTCAACGTTTGAACTTGACTCCGGAGAAATTGGACTTTGACTTATCTGTTGAAACACCGTTAGGGGAAACCTTCGTTACATCTACAGTTTATAAATCTTGCATGATCCAAGTTGGCACTATCACATTACCTGTTGATCTTATCTCTTTAAAGATACTTGCTTTTGATGTGATTTTAAGAATTGATTGGTTAACCACTCATCATGCCAAAACTGATTGTTTTCGTAAGGTTGTTAGTTTTCATATTCTAACCAACCTATCATTAATTCAAACAACTAAACCACTAAAATCGCCATTTGTCATATCAAGTTACAAAAGCTATTCGTTTATTGAAAAACGAATGCCAAGCTTTCTTAGCTCATGTTATGGATTTGAATAAAGACAAGTCAGATTTGAATAATATTTATGTTGTTAGAGAATTTCCTGATGTATTTCCTGAAGAGCTTCCCGGTCTACCCCCAGAACGTGATGTTAAATTCTTTATTGACCTTGAACCGGGTACAAAACCCATTTCTAAAACCCCATATTGAATGGCTCCTATTGAACTTCAGGAGTTAAAAGTCCAACTACAGGAATTGTTAGACATCGGCTTCATTCGTCCTAGTACATCTCCTTGGGGTGCTCCTGTTTTATTCGTAAAGAAGAAAGACGGGAGTATGCGACTTTGTATTGACTACCGAGAATTAAACCATGTCACCATCAAGAATAGGTATCCGTTACATCGCATTGATGACCCGTTCGACCGGTTGCAAGGAGCACAATTCTTTTCAAAGATCGATCTTCGTTCTGGATATCATCAGTTGAAGATTAAAACTGAGGATATTCCAAGACTACCTTCAGAACTCGGTACGGGTATTATAAATTCTTAGTCATGTCTTTTGGATTGACTAATGCTCCAGCTGCTTTCATGGATATGATGAACTGAGTATTTAAGGAATATTTGGATCAGTTCGTTGTTGTCTTTATTGATGATATCCTCATATATTCCAAAAGCCGTGAAGATCATGAGCACCATTTGAAGCTGATACTTGAAAGGCTTCATAAAAATAAGCTTTATGCCAAGCTGAAGAAATGCGAGTTCTGGCTTGAGGAAGTAGCATTCCTTGGGCACGTGGTGTCAAAACATGGAGTATCTGTTGAATTCGGTGAAGATTGAAGCAAGATCAAAGTTAGAGCAACCAAGTCCATTGGCCAGAAGTGCGTAGCTTTAAAGGTTTAGTTGGTTATTATTGGAGATTCGTGGAAGGATTTTCTCGAATCGCTACTCTAACTTCGGTTGACTCGGAAGGATACAAAATTTGTATGGAGCGAGGAATGCTAGAAGAGTTTCCAAGAGCTTAAGAGGAGACTCATTTCAGCACCTGTTCTGGCAATACCATCTAGTACGGATGGCTTTGTTATCTACATCGATGCTTCAGGCAAAGGGTTAGGATGTGTTCTCATGCAACATGGGAAAGTCATAGCCTATGCCTCACGACAACTCAAAGAATATGAGAGGAATTATCCTACCATGATGATCTAGAGTTAGCGCAATCGTTCAGCGTTGAAAATTTGGAGACACTACTTGTATGGGGAGAAAGTGGAGATTTATACGGACCATAAAAGCCTCAAATATTTCTTCACCCAAAAAAAGAATTCAACATGCGCAAGAACGACGTTGGCTTGAACTATTGAAAGATTACGATCACACTATTCAATATCATCCCGAAAAGCGAACGTAGTAGCCGACGCATGAGAAAGGTAAGATCATATGCGAGCACGAAAAGCGATATTGTCAATACAAAGGCCCATTCTCGTATGACTGCAAAGGATGGGAGGTAGAATTAAAGACTCAGGACCCACATGATGATGGTGAATATACCGAGTAGAACCGACTTTAATCGATAAAGTTAAAGTTGCTCAAGCTACGGACTTGGAGCTAATATGTATGAAGAAGAAAGTGCAAGAAGAAGCTATTCCAGAAGCGAGAATCGATGAAGAAGGAATACTTCGATTGAACTCTAGACTTTGTGTTCCTAACGATTCTAACTTGAAGCATAGAATCATGATGGAGGCACACAACACAGCGTTTGCAATCCATCCTGGGAGTACCAAAATGTATCATGATCTTCGACATACATTTTGGTGGAACAATATGAAGAGAGAGATCGCGGAGTTTACCTCGAGGTGTTTAACCTGTCAACGTGTAAAGGCAGAGCATCAAGTGCCAAAAGGTTCATTACAACCACTTGAGATTCTGGAATGGAAGTGGGAACACATTACCATGGATTTCGTTACAGGTCTTCCCAAAGTTTTCTCAAGGCATAGATGCGATTTGGGTTATTATTGATAGATTAACCAAGTCTGCCCATTTCTTGCCGATACAAGAAACTTATTCCCTTGAACGTCTTGCTCTTATGTACGTGAATGAGATTGTGAGATTGCATGGCATTCCAGTATCCATAGTTTCGGATCGTGACCCAAGATTCACTTCAAGATTTTGGGTTAGATTGCAGAAAGCTATAGCACGGATTTATGATTCATTTCAAAGATACCATCCTCAAACCGGACGGCAATCGAGAGGACTATTCAAACTCTTGAAGATCTATTAAGACTTTGTGTCCTAGATTTTAAAGGTAGTTGGGATAAGTACTTGCCATTGGTAGAATTCTCCTACAACAACAGTTATCAAGCAAGTATAGGCATGGCTCCATTTGAGGCGTTGTATGGGACGAAAAGTGTCGTTCTCCAAAGATATCTTTGGGACGAGGTGGGAGAAGCAACGTTGTTCGGACCGTAATTAAACGCGCATGACTACGAGAAAAAGATCCAAACGATTCAACGTATATATAAACGGCATATGTAATCCATAAAAAGAGTTATGCGGATCTTCACCCAAGGTCGTGGAATTTAATATTGGGGATCATGTATTGTTACGTGTTGCACCATGGAAGGGAGTTACAAGATTTGGGAAGAGAGGAAAGCTCAATCCACGATTTGTTGGTCCATTTGAAATTCTTGACCGAATAGGAAACGTGGCCTATAGACTCGCATTACCTCCAAGTATGTCTCGTGTTCATAATGTTTTTCACATATCTATGCTTCGTAAATATGTTAAAGACCCGAACCACATTATTGAGTTAGAACTAGATGAGATAGCCGAAGATTTAACGTACGAAGAGGTACCTGTTAAGATATTGGATAGGAAAAAGCATGTCCTACGCACGAAGGTTATACCACAAGTTAAGATTTTGTGGAGAAACCATGCTTTTAAAGAAATGACCTGGGAGTTAAAATCAGAAATGAAAGAGAGGTATCCTCACCTTTTCGAAACATCAGGTACGTACGTCAATTTCGAGGATGAAATTTCATAAGGAGGGGAGGTTGTAAGACCCCAACTTATTAATGAATAAAATCTAATTTCCTCTATTTATTATTGTGAGTAATAAGGTATTAATTTGATATAATACTTTGGTTATGGGTGAAATATGAAAATTTTGCAAAATAAGCAAGTGGTTATAAAATAATCATTGTTGACGGGGAATATTCGTTTGGTCGTGGAATATTCTTGTTGTCGGGGAATATTCATACGACGGCGCAGTCATTAGTGGGCCCCATAACAGAATAACTGTCGGATGAAGAAAATGACAAGTTTGAGTTTTTATTAATAACGACGTAGTTGTTACCATTAACACTGTTGGAATACCCGGTGGTTAAAAATGATGAATACGCATTGGATGAACAAAGTATTTTTGAATTATTGATTCTTACGTAAAGAAGGCACTACTCAATAATTGTTACAAGAATTATCGCTCAATATTTTATTTTATTGATTCAATAATTGTTGCGTTGATATTTTATATTATTGTTGTTTCAATAATTATCATCAGACAAAGATTTTATTATCGATCAATAATTCATATTATTTGAATAATATTATTAGATAACATTATTGGCAATGTCTAGAAAGTTCGTCAAGGAGAGGTTTGGTCACCTAATTGCGCGCCAAAGAAGGAGAAATTTTCTTTGAAAAGCCCCATCTTTCCCCAGAACTACTTAGTTATCATAATTGTGATTCTCGTAATATTATTTGTGAATAATTAATTATTGATTTATATGATAAGGAAATATTTATTTTATGTGGATATAAATTATGGATATATTTATTTTATGTGGATAAAATGAAGGAATTAATCTTGATGTGTTTTATCAGTATTTTATCGATTGTAGAGGTATTAAAAATCATCCGTTTGTGGATTTCGGATATTTTATATTTGGAATTTGGAAAAACTCAAAGCTAAAAAGTCGTAGAGAATTCGATTTCAGGCAGAATGGATATAAAATTCCTATTTTTCTGATAAACGGGCTATTTTCTATGAATTGTTGAAGTTTCAGAAAATAAAATAATTTTTATTAAATTATTGGTGGGACCCACTCTTGTTTGACAACACATGGGCTGCTGATTTTTGTCTAAGAAGGCATGCATGACTCAAAATGGTGGGTGGCGTAGATGATTGAAAAGAAAAATAATATATTTTATTATTTTAGTCTCCTATGGCGTTCTAGCATTTTCTATAAATAGACGCTTAGGTTAGAATTGAAAATCACACTAGAAACAAGTTTTCTTTCTCTCTATATTATCAAGCGTATTTTAGTGAGTATTTATATACTTTGAGAGTTGCTGTTCGGTACAAGTTTTCTTCGGCTTTCTATCCGATATTCTGATCAAAAGTAGCGTTATTTTGAGGTAAGGGGTGTTATATTCTTCTTAAAATGATATTTTCTTCAATATCATTATACCGAAATATTGGTATGAACTTTTTATCAAATTTGGAACTTTTTGTGTTTGGTTATTTATTCACGATACTAGACTATTCACGATACTTATTAATTATTCACGAATACTCAAGACTATTCACCAAAAATGAAATTTTCTTCTTTTGTCCAAAATGTCTATTATGGTTACTATCTTTGATTTTATCCATGTTTTGATCTTTATTTTTAAATTCTACTTCAAAATTGGTTATTATGAAGTATTATTGAACTTGGATAAAACTGTAATACGAATCCCTAATATTTGTTCTTTTGCTTCACTGGATTCATTTTCCTTAAAATATTTTTCATCATCCTCGGTCCTAAATGATGATATTATCTGAAATATTTCGCCCAGTAGTGCAAAGATGAATGATTAATCGATGAATATCTTTGGCCCGTAGTCAAAAGATGAACAGTGTTAGAGAATAACATGAAATCGTGGTGATACAAATGAATATCTTTGGCTGTAGTGTAAAAGATGAATATTTGATTAAAGATATATATTGATTGTTGTTATGAGGATAAAATATTGATGATGGACTTTTAAATCTTAGAAGATAGTGGAATTCTTTTCACTGCTTGACTCTTCTAATGGATTGTTGTTTCACCGCAGATTGTTGATCTAAAACTTGTTGTTCTATTATATTTTATCGATTTTTCCTCGTTGAAGACTAATGATAATTTGTTGTATATTATCTTAGTCATAATATTCTTTATTGGGCTAGTTGAGCTCACCCTTTTCCTTTTTGTTCCATTTTTCTTCTCGTGAGGTGAGAACATAGCGAGGATCTAGTCTGTGGGTATGATTGATGGTTCTAGAAAGATGTTTTAGCGATCCTCACTATTTTCGTAAAATAGTGTTTGAATAATTGTAATGAGGATTCATTTGAGTGTGGATATTGTCTAGAAGACAATATTTGTATTTAAACTCATTTGTATGAGAAGGTCGATTTTGCACGACAATTGTATTATTGAAGTTGTAGTTTGCTTTATGTACCATGTATTTGACGATTTCGTAGAATGGATATTGTATACCTATTTTTGGGGGTCATAATATATATATATATATATATATATATATATATATATATATATATATATATATATATATATATATATATATCGTAATATGTGACCGCCATATAAGGCGTGCACTAACTATATATATAATAAAAAAATAATCACCCCCCTTTTTCCATCCAAACAAAACTATATATATATATATATAAACTTTTATATTATATATATATATATATATATATATATATATAAATAAAGACATGCAAACATATATATGTATATTATAACAAAACACCCTCCCGATAAAAATCCTTCCTCCATAAATTCAACAAATACTTCATAAAATCTCCTCAATATTTTTAACAACATTTATCATCATTATTATAATTCACAATATTAATCGACTGTGTCGCTCCTGTGAAAGAGGGGCTTGCTAATAAGAATTTCTCCCTATCAAGCCAATTAATTAGGTGACCAAACCTCTCCTTGTGAACTTTTAGACATCGTTAATATTGAAAATAATAATATTAATAACTTTGTCATCTCAATTATTGATTTAATAATATATAAAATATTGACAATAATTGAATCAAATAACGTGAGATACTATGCAAAGAATTATCAGAAAGCAATAATTGAACAAAACCGAGTGACTTCTCACGCAAGCATCAATAATCAAAAGCGTGTTATCATGCAACTACGCCAGACATCGCATACTTTTAACACCGGTGTTTCAAGCGATTAACAGTAAAACTTCGCCGTTATTTTTCATAAAGTATTTTGTCGCTTTCAATCCCAAATAATAATTGTAGGGTCCACCAATGATTGTGCCTTTTCATTTAATATTCCTTGTTAAAATGAATATTCCCCACCAATCGAATATTATATAACAACTTCGTACTTTTGCAAAAATATATAAATATTACCCACAACTATAACATTATATCAAATTCATTTCATAATATTCAAAAAATAATATTTATAGAAAATTCATCTTTATTCATAAAAGTTGGGGTCTTACAATACGTACCTGGCTTCGGTACCTCAACTATCTCATAAGAACCTTCCCAATTTGGCATCAATTTCCCCTGGTCTTGTGGCATAGAAGCTTCAACCCACCAAAGAACAAGATCGCTAATTTCAAATCTCCTAGGCCTAACTCCTTTGTTATAGTGCTTAACAAACCTCTTTTGATATGCTGCTAACTTTACCAAAGCCATTTCCATGACTTCATCCAATAAGTCCAAATTAGCCCGAAAGCCCTCATCATTATATAAATTTTGAAATCGACTGACCCAAAGATAAGTAGAACCAATTTCAACCGGGACAAGTGCATCAGTACTGTAGGCCAACCTGAAAGGTGAGTCCCCCGTTGTAGACCTTGGAGTTGTTCGGTAAGCCTTCAACACACTAAGTAACTCCTATGGCCACCAACCCTTCGCCTCATCTAGCCTTCTTTTTATCCCATTCAACAATGTCCTGTTAGTAACCTCCACCTGACCACTAGACTGAGGGTGAGCAACAGATGTCTTCCGATGCTGAATATTTAATTCCCCCAAGAACCCCTCAAACTTCGAACCCAAAAACTGACGCCCGTTATTAGAGACCACTACCATCAGTACTCCAAATTGGAACACTAAAAACTCTTTTAAGAACTTCAGACATTCATGTTTCGTAATCTACCGAAGATGTTTCGCCTCAACCCACTTAGTCATATAGTCAATTGTGCTACGATCACAAAGCTGACCTACCCTTTCGCCTTCGGTAATGGACCCAATATATCGATCCCCCATATAGCAAAAGGGATCAGAGATAACACCGAATACAACTCTTCAGGTGGTTGATGGGTAATGGGACTATTTAACTGATACTTCGAACACTTCTTTACATAGTCTGTTGCCTCCTTGAAAATGGTCGGTCAATAATACCCTTGCCAAACACTTTATACGCCAACGCCTTAGTTGCCACGTAATCACCACAAATCCCCTCATGGACTTCTCGGAGCACATATTCGGCTTCAGATGACATCAAATACTTAAGTAGAGGAGAAGAATAGGCTCTTCAATACAAATCTTCATCTATCAATACAAAATTTAAACTCCTATGTTTTACCTTCTTCGTCAACATCCGATCAGAAGGTAGTACTTCATCAGCCAGATAATCTAAATAAGGAGCCATCCAACAAGTTGACCGCTCTAAACACATAACCTCTGCACGCTAAACACTCAACTGATTTAAGATTTCCAAATAAACTGACCCACCAAATGTGTTCAAGGCCAACAGAGCTAACCTGCTAAAGCAATTGCTATATCGATTGTCGAGGATTCGCCCACTCCTCAAGTATAAACGAATCAAGTCTTGGAGCCGATCTTTTACCGCTGCCAAATACTTCACCATCATTTCCCTTTGACCTCGTACTCCCCCAAAACTTGCTTGATCACCACCAGCTGGGAGTCACTGAAAATTAATACCCTTTGGACTTCTAGACTATTTGCCAATCGAAGACCTGCCAAAATCACTTCATACTTAGCCTCGTTGTTAGTAGCTTTAAACCTAAAACGGATCATCTGTTGCACTCTAAACTCCTCTGGACTTGTCAAGATAACACCAGATCCACTAATGTCCAAAGTAGAAGACTCATCCACATACAACGTCCATGAATTCGCTTTGACCTAACATCTACCAATGTCTGAACAGCCTCCTTTTCTATTCCAAGCTATCATCTGTCTTGGAGAATGAACACTCCACCACGAAGTCAGCTAATGCATGTCCCTTTATCGTTGTTCGAGGATGATACTCTATTATAAACTACGACAACTCTATCGCCCATGCTGCAAGTCTCCCCAAAAGCTCTGGTTTCCCTAACACTTTCTTCAATGGTTGATCCGTGTAAACAATTATTAACTGACCCTTGAAGTACTGCCGAAGCTTCCTACTTGTTATCATTAGTGCATAGAGAAACTTCTCGAGGTTCAGATACGTTGTTTTTGAATCCTTAAGGGCATGGTTTACGTAGTAAACCGGTGCTTCTTATCCCCGATCTCCCGCACTAAAACTGCTCCCCACCGCTAAAGAACTCGCAGCTAAATACACATACAAAGGTTCAGAAGGAACTGGCTTCACCAACAAAGGGGCCGAAGACAAATAACTTTTAATCCCTTGAAAAGCATTCTCACATTCTGAGATTCACTGAAAAGTCTTCTCATTCTTCGGTCCCTTCAACGATCAATAAATGGAAGACATCTTTCTGCCGACTTAGACATGAATCTCCTTAACGTTGCTATCCGACCTTTTAAATGTTGAACATTCTTGTACGACTGAGGAGACTTCATATCAAGAATTACCTTAATCTTCTCCGGGTTTGCCTCAATTCCTCGTCTACTGATCAGATAACCCAAAAAATTCCCTGCTCCGAACCCGAAGGTGCACTTTGTTGGGTTCAAACACAACTTATGATGCCGAACTATCTAGAAACAATCCTCTAAATCATCCAAGTGTCCCCGTACCGACATGTTCTTGATAATCATATCATCTACATAGATTTCCATACTCCAACCCAACTGTATTGCAAACATATAGTTCATCATCCTATGATAAGTAGCCCCCACATTCAACAATCTGAAAGTCATCTTCTTGTAAGCGTAAGACTAATCGATGTGTAATGAAGGCAATCTTTGGGATATCTTCCTTGTGCATCGAAATGTGATGGTAACCCGAGAACACATCCATAAAACTGAGCAAAGCATACCCCGAAGTGGCATCAATCAACTGGTCAATATGGGGAAGTGGGTAGAAATCCTTCAGACATGCCTTATTTAGATCCGTATAATCAATACAGACTCGCAACTTCCCGTTCTGCTTCTGAACCAATACCACATTTGCAATCCACTCCGTATAGTCAATCTTGAAGATAAAATCAGCTGCTAAAAGCTTTGCTATCTCCTCATCAATTACTTTTTGCCTATCCGGGGCGAAGATCATCCTCTTCTAACGAACTGGTTCTTTGGTTGGATCTACATGCAACCTATGCATGACCACCTTATGATCAACCCTAGACATGTCACTGGGAGTCCATGCAAAGATATCAGCATAACATTGCAATAATTCCAACAAATTGGTTCGAAAAGGCTCCTATAATCCTGACCCGATCTTCACTATCTTATCTTTTTTGCCAGGAATCAATTCCACGTCCTCAGTCTCTTCAGTTGGTGTAACCAGAAGTTCTAAAATACCCTCGGTAAAAGGTTCAATCTTTATTGCCATCCTCTATTTATGTTTGTTAACTCCCATTCCCGAAGAGATCAATGCATTCCTGTCTCATATCCTTGCTAGATCGAGATCTCCAGCCACCTCCCCAACTCCATTCGGTATGGGGAACTTGATCTTGAAGTGAGGGATCGAAGTCACCACCTGAAGAGATGTTAGAGTCGGCCTCCCCAATATGGCATTGTACGCCGAATCCACATGCACTACAAAAAATCGATAAACTATTTCTACCTGACAAGGAGCCGTCCCAAAAATAACTAGTAGATCAATCGTCCCTACAACCTTAACTGTGAGACCCCGAATTTTATGAAATAAAAGTATTCAATTTTTCTATTTTGGTAAATAGTTAAATTGATAAAAGTTTAAAGTTAAGGGTAATATGTGATTTTTTTTTTTACCAAAGTAAGCAAGTTGATATAAAATATTCGTTGTGTCGGGGAATATTCGATTAGTCGGGGAATATTCTTTTTGTCAGGGAATATCCGTACGACGGTACAATCATTGGTGGACCCCACAACGGAGTTATTGTCGGATTGAGAAAATGACAAAAAATATTTTTTATGAAAATAACGACGGAAGTTTTACCGTTAACTATTGAAACACCGGTGGTTAAGTATAAAGAATACGCGTGGTTGCATAAGAAAGCACTGCAGATTGATTATTGATGTTTACGTGAGAAGTCACCAGCTTTTGTTTTATTAGTATTATTAATGTAATAAAATGAAAAAGCTTTTTATATAAAACACAATACTTTTATAAAGTTATTCATTTTATTAGACTATAAATAGAATATATAATATTCTATTATGCGTAGTGTTTTGCATAGTAATATCTTTTATATAAAATGTAATACTTTTATAAAGTTATTTGTTTTATTATACAATAATTAAAATATATTATATTTTATTACGCATAGTGTTGCATAAAGTTCTGATATAGTGTTTTCAGATAGTAAAATCTTTTATATAAAAATGTAATACTTTTATAAAGTTATTCGTTTTATTAGATTATAAATAGAATATATTATATTTTATTTAAAAGATTTTGCTTTTAAATATGGACCGTCCGATTAAAACTAAATCAACTGGACCGTTCATGAATTAGTTACTACGCAGCCCATTCTTCTATAAATAGAAGCTCATTCCTTCATTATTTCTTTTAATTCACCTGAAACTCTAGAGAGAGAAACTATATAGAGAGTTCTTCTTCTATAATCTCGAGCGCCTTTCTTTAGAGTTTAAGAAAGTTTTTAGCATAGTGCAAGTTTTTTCGAGTATATCCTCGCCTCTACCAAATGTAATACTCTTCTTTACTAAGAAGGGATATTATTTGTTGTACTCGTAAGGGGTATTATTTCTTTTGTGTTCATGAAGAGAACTTCATTATTCCATTTTTATTATTCTGCTGGAATAACTCAGATCACGCTGCTTTACCCTATATTTGGTGAAATTCTTCTCGTTATTCCATGTTTTATTATTACATTGAACATCCTCGTCAAGGCTTTTACTTGGGACCTAGTTCCATCTTTATTATTTTGTTGGAATATCATGTTCAGGCGTTTACTGTGCAGGACTGGTTCCGCCTCTTTATTATTATGTTGGAATATCCTCGTCTCAATGCTTTTTACTTAATTCGGTTCCGTCTTTATTATTCTCGTTGAACATCCTCGCTTGCAATAATTTCTTTGACCGGGTTCCATTATTTATTATTCTCATTCAGAATAACTCGTCTCTGCGAGCCTATCGCACGCATGGTGAATCCTCGTGTTATTCCATTCTTTATTATTCTTTGAATAACTCGCTCATGTGGATTACCACACGCATGGTGAATGATCCTTTGTATTCATTCCTTATTAAATTGTGGAAATGATTCGCCTAAGTGGATTACCGCATGGCGCGAAAATCCATTTGTAGTTTCATATATTCTATTATACTCGGTTGATTAAAGTTTTGGCTTCTATACTCCATGAAATTAGTGGAATATCCTTGATATTTGCGCTTTATCCGCCATTTTCATGGAAATATTCTTCCCGAGCATTCTTGAATTTTACTTCTACAAAGAAGTATCATGTCGACAATTTGGACATTATCGTTCTGGATAAATTAATTTTTGAACTTGTTTTATCGAATTATTATGTCATTATCATCATCCTTATGCTTTTATATTATGTTGAAAGTCATATGTGGCTCAGTAGTGCATAGATGGACTTGGTATGATTATGACGGTATTATTCTAAGATAATCACGATCGTAATGTTACAAATGATATAGAAAAAGTCCTCATCGTCCGTAGTGCATTGATGGACGCTTTTTGGTATGATTATGGCTATGGATTCTCTTCGGCCAAAGGTGCAAAGATGAATTATTTTATGGCATAATCAGGACCGTTGATGGAAACATGATTATCTTTGGCCCGTAGTGCATAGATAATTCGTGGTCGTGATACTAATGAATATCCTCGGCCTGCAAGTGCAGGGATAATTTGATGATGTGGATTAATTATTGAGCTAAGTCTCAGCGATGAAATATTAATTCATGGATGTGATAATAATGAATATCTTTCGTAGTAGTGCATGGATAATTCATGGATGTGATACTAACGAATATCCTTAAGTAGTAGTGCATGGATAATTCGATGATGTGGATTATTTATTGTCGAGTCTCAACGATAAAATATTGGTTATACACTTTTAATTTGCAGAAGATAGTAGATATCACGCTCTACTCGACTCTTCTAAAATATAGTTGTATGCTTTGGCTTGTAGTGCAAAAGATGAATTGCTAATGAATATCTTTGGTCGTAGTGCAAAGATGAATTTATTAGTATGATTATGAACAAGAATTGTGATTTGGTATAACCATGATTTTTGATGTTTCAGGTGAAGATAGGTGATGAAAATTATCTTCGTCCTGGGTGCGAAGAGGAATTTAGAATCACAATTATGATTATGAGTTATTCATATAATTGTGGACAGGAATTGTTGATTGATGTTACAGGGATAAAACATTATTGGTGGACTTTTAACATGGAGAAGATAATAGACCTGATGGTCTATTTGACTCTTCTAATGGATTGCTCGTTCCGCTGCAACTATGGTTGAAAACTTTTATCATCTACCATATGTTCTAAATCTCTAGTTTATTAATGATGAAGGCTATTGATGGTGTAAATTAGCTTTAGTCATGATATTCTTTACTGGGCTAGTTGTGCTCACCCTTTCTGCTTCACAATTCCTTTCAGGTAATAAGAGTGTTGCCGGGTCGAGTGGGGATAACAGGAAAATAGAACGATGGTCTCTAGCTGTGGAGGTTCTCCCTAAACAGTATAGAAAAGTTTGTTGTATTATATAGATCATTTTGTAGTTATATTTGGTGAATCAAATAGGGTGAGGTGAACCCAACTTTGGAAGGGTGTTTTGCCACTATCATATAAGATGTCTAATGGCATACAACCTCGTGTTATCATAAGATGTGTTATATGCGATCCACTCTGCCGAGTATATCTACGGGCACTATCTATATGATTCGAGTTTATTTGAAATATAATATTCACTGGAGACGGTGGAGATAGTTATATGTCAAGAGAAGACTCTCCATTCGAAAGAAGATGATAGTAATCTTCTCATTTTTCTTTGGGGTCTATTGGTCAACCAAGGATAATTACGTACATAAGATATCTATTATAACCTGCACGCACGGCCTCCCGTACGGAAGGTTTCTTGAGCACTTCCCAAAGATTTTAATTTCAAAAATAGTTTTTGACTATACTTTTATGTAAATTACCATTGTAAGGTTGTGGTCGAGGCACCATGAGAGAGTTACATACATTTGTATTAAAACTCACAGTTAATCGCGGGTCGATTCTATCTGACGATACCAACAGCTTGTATAAATGAAGTTGGATTTAAATTTTTGTACCATGTATCCGGCGACTCAAATGGGTGATGTATACCTAATTTTTTGGGGCGCCACATCGATCGGATCATTGCTTAACCTGCATGTAGGGGGGCTCCTGACCAACCTCTAATTTTTGACCCTTCAAATCCATCTTTTCGTAGGCATGTACATAAAAAATATCCACTGATGAGCCATTTTTGATCATCATCCGCTTCATGTCCATTGAACCTACTTGTGCTTTTATTACCAGGGCTCCCTCATGGGGTTCAATGGGCTCTGAAAGAAAGTCATCATCAGTAAAAGAGATTCCTGAGCCGGGATATGGTCTCTCTCACCTAACATGTTGATATAACACTGTCAGCACCGCGTGCAAAAATCCCCTTCTCTTCTTTCCTGCAACCTTCCCAACTGACCCACCAGTGATCACATCCAGTACTCATTGGGTTTGATCCGGTTGTTGGGGCTGAGAGTTCATTTTCAATGTCGAGGCATTGTTCGCCTGTTGTGTCCCTGAAGCATCTCGTCCTGCAACATACTGTACTAAATTCCTATTATGGATGTTCTCCTCGATCAGGTCCTTCAAATTCCAACAAGCTTCTGTAGAATGCCCAATCCTACCATGATAGTTATATTACATATCCGGATTTCCTCGTTCAATCTTCAAACTGTACTTGGGTGGCTCATAATATGGCTTCTCCTTCGTATGTTCTAAAATCTTAACCCAATCAGTGTTCAACTTGGAGTAAATTTTTTCGACCCTCTGACTTGGGAAAGGCGGACGTCATCTTCCCGACCCGCCATTATTATTGTTATACTTCTTTGGGTAGCCCCCTGAACTGTCGTTGTTGTTGTTTCACCTCTCCTTTTTTTTCTCCTTCAGCTTTTCTGTCGAACCCGACTTCAGACTACCCATAACTTCTTCTATTAAGATGAAACCATCGGCCTTGTCGAAGGCTTCAGCCAAACTCTTCGAATGGTTGAACATCAACTCCTTTACTAATTTTCTAGACTTGATGAGGTCCAACACGTTTTGAAACACCCCCACCGCTTGTAGATCATTCAAATCTGTAACCTGTCCCACTGCTTCCCGAAATCGTTTCACATACTAAGCCAAGGTCTCGTCCAAGTATTGTCGGATCTGGGCTAATGAGCCAGTTGGCTTTCCCCTCCTTTTATTGCTGCCAAACCGCGTGTGGAATTTATCACAACGTCCTCTCCATGATGATACAAAATTCGAGGCAAGAGTCATCATCTACAGCCGAGCGTCTCTCCTTAGGGTTGTTATGAACATCTGACACTTGGCAGGTCCGAGTAGTCATAATAATCCATTAGGCGATCGTAGTTCGATCGCGGTTTATAGAGGTCCCCAACCATCATAACTTTCCATGTGAGGGGGGCTTGAGTGGTCCCTGTGCGAATGACCTCTCGACGGCCTCCTCGATCGCTTCTACTATCATTAGAGCGACTCGATGTTTGCCTTCAATCGCTTATTATTGTTTCGGACGATAAGTCCTGGATCGATCCTCTCTGGTGACCGATCTCAAGATTCTACATTACGATCGGGTGGCACCATCCTCATTTCCAGTAATTAAAAGTTTCAACCACTAATCAATTTCCTTCCGTTATGCGAGCAGAGCCTCAAAGCATCATCAATTTCTGGGATTTTTTGGATAAGATCAGCCTCCTTTCAAAGATTACCATCATCGTGGAGTCGTGTTCGGACGGCGATCCTCGACATCGAGCTCCATGGCGGCGTTTTCTGGCCGGGCAAGAGAACAACCGTCGCTGAGGACCTTCGACTCTATCATTATCGCCTTGTCCCACCAAGTGATTGTGGGGCCCAAGATGATCTTGGATACTTCTGGATGGCCCCAACCTGTCTTTGACATAACCTCTGAGATGGGCAGACACAGCTGCCGTTGACTCCCTTATGCTAGAAATTGTTCTGTAGTTTACCATCTTTCTTACCAAATAATTTCTTATTGTGATTGAAAATTCAGAAATACTAGAAAAGGCTCTCCTTTTAGCGCCAATGTTAACGTCAAGATTCGTCCACGCGCCTCAATCACTAAAAGTGCGTTCAATCCTGCACAGAAATGGTAAGCACACCAAAAACTCGACTTTGGCCATTACTGGAGGATAGCTCTAAAGTGTGAGAATAAGTATGTTTCTAACAAGGTTTAACATTATAGACAAATAATTCTAGTGTCGAAAAGTACTATGAATTGTGGTGTACCTTAAAATCAAGCAAAACCTCAGATTTATAATAAGCTCACCACCTTGCCGTAGTCCTTCCCCAATTAGATTAGGGTTCTCCACCGTATAATTTTTAATGGGATCAGTATAAAATCTCCTAAAAATAAGAAAATTAATTCAAACCCTAAAACCTCTTTCCGAATTTAGAAACCAAATATAATTAGGAAATTTTTGATTCCTTAAATTTTTCCAACTATCAAAATCGAATCCCACATAGATTTAAATTGAATATGGACAACAACCCACTATACAAACCAGACCCAGTATAACATAGTATAACAACATAGTATAACATGGGCCAACAATAAGATATACACAATTGTGAAACCACTTGGTATGAGCTGTTGTGACGATAGTATGTCAAAATCATAGTATATTTAAATAATTAAATCTACTCTGATTTTTAATTTTTTATTGGATATGTTTCTCGAGTTGAGGACATGTAATCATGGGCGGAACCAATGAGGTCATATAACCCTCCAATCCTAGAATTTTTGAGGGTTATTTGTTTTTTTTATTTTATGTGTTTCCTTTTCTCTGCTTTTTTTTTTTTTAATTTTTACTTTATCATCAAAGTGAGGCAAAAAAAATGGTAACAATTTTCTCTGTAAACTAATTAAAATAAAAAGCTAAAGAAATAAAATAATTATTTTGGATCTTACTATAATGACCATAAGTTCACCATAGTTCTATCATATCAAGATTAATAAATTTGTCTTCTATATTTTTTTTCTTTGGAATTCATTCTTTCAAAGCTAATTAATCCCATGAACCACAATATAAGGTTTTAAATATATAATATTATAATTTGTAATTTCTCTATAAAAGAAGCTAATCGGTTGACTAAAAAATTTCAAAGTCCGATTAATAGTCTTATAGTTCTAGAAAATTAATATATATATATATATATATACGTGTGTGTGTGTGTGTGTATTTAAATTCATTAGACTCACAACTCAAAAGTTGACAAGAGTTGAAATAGGATGTTGTGAAATACTATAATTCAAGCAAATGAATTTGAAAGAAGACTTCAAGCGCTAATAAATAATTTTTTACTAATGTATTTTAACCCCCCTCTATAAATGTTCGTGGTTCCACTTAACGCTCGTAATTAAGTTAAAATAGAAAGAATAAGTTTTTTGTTATAAAATGTCTAGATTCATAATATTATATGGATGTCTAGATACATGTAACTCCCATTGAGTATTAAAATGTATGACTATTGAGTTTTGTAACTTCCTAGTAGTATTGATGTTCTTATTTCTATAAATTAGACAATTGTAAAGTGATTGAGATATATACAAAAGATTATGCAAATACACTCTTTTCTCTAATCATCTTTGATCTTGTTTTTAGTTATCTTTCATAACACGTTATCAGCACGAGTTGTTCCTCACCTTCATCTTGAAGATAATTATTTTTTTGGTTTGAAGTAGAAGAAGGTATAACTCTCTCTATATATATGTGTGTTTGAGTATTGCATGGTCATCATGCATGCATGTACTATTTTTTTTTTCTTTCTGATAATTATTCTTTGCATGTGATCACAAATAATTCAATTATTCTGAAAAAATCAACAAACATGCAAACAAACATGGTTAATTTCATATGCAGTTGTTGTTTGTTTTTACTGCACTTTTCACAAATTCTTGTATTTATAACATAACTATTTAACAATTGTTATGTAAACTATTTAATTTCGATTATCTCATCAAGAGTGTTTTAGATTTTTGTTATCATTTTTTTTAATACATTACATTGCATGGTGTATTCTTACATAGAGAAATTGGGGTAGATCTCCCTCAATTTTACATTTTTGATTGACACGTCTCTTTCATTAATTCTCTCTTCCCAATATATACCTCTCCTTCACTTTTTTTTAAAGTTGTATAGTAGTAATAATGTAATAATAATAATTGATATGCAACATACTGCATGCCAAACAAATGCAACATAAACTATACCATAATGCAACATAAACTATGCCGAATGCAACATAATTTTTGAAAATGCAACATATTGCATACTGCATGTGTTTTAGTGGTGATTGTACCATGTACTATTTTCATTTTGGCTATTAATTACTAAACTATCATTGTTAACTATTACAGTCATTTACCGAGGAGTATATTTTTAAGTCTTATTATATCACGCATACATATACTTAGAAAAACACATATTACTTATTTAACTTATAATTCAATATGCACTCATCACATCACTACACTATTAAAAATTCAATATGTGTGGGTGTTTTTTTTCCTTACCCTTAATATGAATTTTTTTTTTACACTTAATGTTACTTATGTCTTCTCTTGCGAGACCAGGCTACATATGTGAATAATTATAATAAATTAAATTTCTAATAATTTTTGATATTTTTTTGTATGAAGTTACAATGACAAACCTTGCCAAACTTGAGTTCGTGGAACTTGATATTACGGGTAAGAATTATTTGTCATGGATCCTTGATGCCGAAATTCATCTTGTTGCCATTGGTCTTGGAGACACCATTAACGATGGTAATGAAACATCTAATCAAAACAAGGCAAAGGCCATGATTTTCTTACGACATCGTCTCCATGAGGAGTTGAAATTAGAGTATCTTATAGTAAAAGATCATCTTATTCTTTGAAAGAAAGATATGACCATCAAAAGACAGTTATACTTCCAAAAGCTCGTTATAATTGGATGCATTTACGATTGCAGGATTTTAAATCAGTAAGTGAATATAATTCTGCAATGTTTAAAATCAGTTCCAAATTGAAATTGTGTGGAGATAATGTCACTGATGGAGATATGTTAGAAAAAACATTTTTCATGCCTCGAATGTGCTCCTGCAGCAACAATATAGAGAACGAGGTTTTAAGAAATATTCTGAACTAATTTCATGTCTCCTTGTGGCTGAACAAAATAATGGGCTTTTAATGAAAAATCATGAATCGCGACCAACTGGTTCAGCTCCATTCCCTGAAGCGAATGTTACAAGATATAATAATAATTATGGTCGTGGTCGTGGTCGTGGTCGTGGTCGTGGTCGTTGTCGTAATAGAGGTCGTGATCATGGTCGTGGCCACGGATGAGGAAGTTTTAATTACCGCAACCATGATACCAAATCTTCAAAGAATGAGTAGAAACAAAAAAAGGGGAAGAATATAAATAACAGAGATACCAAGAAGGAAGAAAATATTTGTTATCGATGTGGAATGAAAGGACATTGGTCTCGTACCTGTCGTATAGCCAAACATCTTGTTGATTTATATCAGTCCTCATTAAAAGGAAAGGAGAAGAACATAGAAATAAATTTTTCTCATCCACATCAAGATAACGATGATATCTATTTTGATCCCATGGATATGAAACACCTTGACGTTACAGATTTCTTTACTAATGAGCAAGTTAATATTCCTTGTAATGAAAATAATTAGTTCAAAATTATGTTAGTCATTTTAAGTGTGTTTATTTTATGTTGATGTATTTCCTTTTATGTTGACTTATTTAATGTATTTTGTTTTCTTTGAATTGTGTTATTAAATATATATAATATTATGTCTTATTATGAACTTATTATATATTTATTCATTTTATGAAGAAAATATGGATATGCATCATGCTATACATGAGCCTAATATCAATGGTGAGATATATGCTTAGCGAGATAGTAACAACACATACCATTCTCAGACATAAGCAATATTTTTCAAATCTAAGAATGATGAAAGCAAAAGTGAATATAATATCAGGTTCAGCAGACTTGATTGAAGGCTCTGGAAGAGCCAATATAATGCTTCCTATTGGAGCAAAATTTATTATTGATAATGATTTATTTTTCACTAAATCAAGGAGGAATATGCTATGTTTTAAGGATATACGACTTAACGGGTACCATATTAAGACAACCAATGAAAATGGTATAGAATATCTTTACATCATATCAAATGTCTCTACTCGAAAATAAATATTGGAAAAATTACTCGTTTTATCTTCAGGTTTGTACTATACAAGTATTAGTACAATTGAAGTCAATGCAATAATGAACTAGAAGTTCAATGAACCAAATAATTTTATTATTTGGCATGACCTATTCAATATCCCGGATCAATAATGATGCGAAGAATTATTGAGAATTACATGGCCATCCATTAAAGAACCGTAAGATTCTTCAATTTAAGGAATTCTCATGTGTAGCTTGTTTTCAAAGCAAATTGGTGATTAGACCATCACCAGCTGAAATTGGGATTGAATCCCCAAGGTTTCTAGAACGTATTCAAGGAGATATTTATGGGCCTATTCACCCACCAAGTGGACCATTTAGATATTTTCTGATTTTAATAGATGCATCTACAAGATGGTCACATGTGTGCTTATTATCAACTCGCAACTGGCGTTTTGCAGATTACTTGCTCAAATTATTAGATTAGGGAGCACAATTTCCGGACCATACAATCAAGACTATTCGTCTTAATAATGCTGGTGAATTCACATCCCAAATATTTAATGATTATTGTATGTCACTTGGGATAAATAATGAACATCCTGTTGCCCATGTTCATACTCGTAATGGTATTCTTTGAATCATATATTAAACGCCTCGCGATTAATTGCAAGACCATTGCTCATGAGAACAAAACTTCTATATCTGTTTGGGGGCATGCTATTTTACATGCAACACTTATTCGCATTAGGCCAACATCATATCATAAATTCTCCCATTACAATTTGTTTTTGGTCATGGGCAGGATATTTCCCATCTAAGAATATTTGGTTGTGCGTATATATTCCAGATTTATCCTCCACAACGCACAAAGATGGGTCCTCAAAGGAGGTCGAAATATATATTGGGTTTGAGTCCCCATCAATAATTAAATATCTTGAACCTTAACATGTGATTTATTTACTAAGACGATTTGTCAATTGGTCATTTTGATGAGACTATGTTCCCAAAGATTAGGGGAGAAATTAAACAAATTGGATAAAGATATTACATGGAATGCATCATCATTATTGAATTTTGATCCTCAGATAAAATAATGTGAACAAGAAGTTCAAAAGATACTTAGTTTGAAAGATATAGCAAATCGCCTACCAAATGCATTCAACGACTCAAAAGGAGTAACCAAATCTCATATACCGGGTTGTAAATGCTCCGGATCGGATTGAAGTCCCAATAGACAATCCCAAAAAATTATAGCAAATGAGTCTATAACGCCAAGCCGTAGCGTAGACCAATCCTGCTCGAAAGACAAAAATCCTCGAAAAAGAAAAGAATTAAATAGACAAGTTGGCATTATTGAGGAGGAAAATATTCAGCGAGGATATAGACATAGCTAATCATAAAACCCCGTAAGAGGTTTAGGTACACGAAAACAATAAAAAGATGAGATCTCGATAAGTTATGTCTCTACAAAGAAAAGATGGAACAAAGTAAGATAGTTGTTGACAACAATTTTTCATATAATATATCGCTTGATATAATTAATGAAAACGAGGATTCTGAACCTAATTTTGTCGAAGAATGTAGACGCAAAAATGATTGGCCAAAATGGAAAGAAGCAATACATGCAGAATTAAATTCACTTGCAAAACGTGAAGTTTTTGGACCTATAGTCCAAACACCCGAAGAAGTAAAGCCAGTTGGATACAAATAGGTATTTGTGCGAAAAAGAAATGAGAAAAATGAAATCGTAAGATATAAAGCACGACTTGTGGCACAAGGGTTTTCACAAAGACCTGGCATTGATTACAATGAAACATATTCTCCTGTGGTAGATGCCATTATCATTGGTTATCTTTATTAGCTAAAGAACTCATGAAAAATTAGATATGTGCCTAATGGATGTTGTTACAGCCTATTTATATGGGTCAATTGATAATGATATTTATATGAAAATCCCTGAAGGATTTAAAATGCCTGAAGCATATAATTCAAATCCCCGGAAAGTTTATTCAATCAAGTTGCAAAGGTCCCTATATGGGTTAAAGCAATCAGGACGCATGTGGTACAATCGTCTTAGTGAATATTTATTGAAAGAATGATATAATAATAACCCTATATGCCCATGTATTTTTATAAAGAAGTCAGAATCTGGTTTTGCTATCATTGCTGTGTATGTTGATGATTTAAATATTATTGGAACTCAAGGAGAGATTCCAAAGACAATGAATTATTTAAAGAAAGAATTTGAGATGAAAGATTTAGGAAAAACAAAATTTTGTCTTGGCTCGCAGATCGAGCATTTAGAAGATGGAATTCTCATTCATTAGTCAACTTACACAGAGAAGGTCCTTACAAGATTTTATATGGATAAAGCTCATCCATTGAGTACACCAATGGTTGTTAGATCACTTGATGTGAAAAAGGACCCTTTTAGACCTCGTGAGGATAATGAAGAATTACTTGGTCCTGAAGTACCATACCTCAAATGCAATTGGTGCATTAATGTATCTTGTTAATAATACACGACCACGATATAGCATTCTCTCGTGAATTTGTTAGCGAAGATATAGCTCTTCTCCTACCCAGGAGACATTGGAATGGGGTTAAACATATTTTTCGTTACCTACGAGGAACTATAGATATGGGATTATTTTATTCAAATAATGATAATCATAAATTAGTTGGATATCTTTGATGCAGATATCTATCTCGATCCACATAAAGGTCGATCTCAAAGCGGGTTATCTTTTTATGTGTGGTGATCTTTGTTATATCATGGAGATCTACAAAGCAAACATTAGTTGCCACTTCATCTAATCATGCTGAAATACTTGCAATCCATGAAGCAAGTCGAGAATGTGTGTGGTTGAGATCAATGACTCAACATATTCGTGAAACATGCGGTTTATCCTCCAGTGGAGGAACTCCAACCATTCTGTATGAAGACAATGCTGCATGTATAGCTCAATTAAAAGGTGGATACATTAAAGGAGATAGAACAAAGCATATCTCACCGAAATTCTTTTTAACACATGACCTTGATAAGTGTGTTGACATTGATGTTTAACAAATTCGATCAAAAGATAATCTAGCAGATTTATTCATCAAGGCATTACCTAACTGCAACATTTGAAGGATTGCATCGTAATATTGGAATGCGACAATGAAGGACTTAAGGATACATTCATGAGGGGAGCTAATACGTTACCGTGACTTTTTTCCTTAACCAAGTTTTTTTCCTATTGGATTTTTCACAGTAAGGTTTTTAATGAGGAACTTTTCAATGCGATATAAGTTAATGTATAATCCAGGTGGTGTTATAAAATGTCTAGATTCATAATATTATATGGATGTTCTAGATACATGTAACTCCCATTGAGTATTAAAATGTATAACTCTTGAGTTTTGTAATCTCCTAAAATAGTATTGGTGTTCTTATTTCTATAAGTAAAACAATTGTAAAGTGATTGAGATATATAAAAAATTATGCAAATACACTCTTTTCTCTCTAATCATCTTTGATCTTGTCTTTAGTTATCTTTTCATAACATTTTTAAACAAGCATAAAATTATGTTGTTTAGCGCTGCGAATAATTAAGCGAAGTTCAGGAGTAGCATTATCCATCAAAAATTTTAAGACAATTTTATTCTTTAAAAATGAATTAGAGTTCTTTTAAAATGAATTAGAGTTCTTATATTACATTAGGAGAGAAAACGAAGACTCTTGGTCTTTCATATTTTAAAATTTTTATGTATCCTATTTTTTCTCCTCTCCCATAATCCATCACCTCTTAATTTCTCTCACCCACAAAATTTTGTATTTCTACTTTTGAATTTATACAATTATGTGTGTCAGGTAACTAGTGTTTAATTAAGAATAAGATATTGTATTATATTATATACTAGGATTTTGCTTATTTTTTTATTTCAATGAAAGTTGGTTGGTGGAGAGGGAGGGACAAACATCACACATCCAATCTTTATCATCATGTTTGTGTCAAATTATTGTAGAGCATAATTTATTTTGTTTTAACGTTATAATGAAATATAATATATATAGAAGCGTTGAAACTTGAAAGTTAGACTGTTATTATCAGCTTGTACCTTGAATTGTAGTATGCCATGTTGGTTAAATGTTTTTTCACCATCAGATTATAAGTCGATTTACAAATGGATAACTGGATTTTTTTTTTTTACAAATAACTTATCAGACTCGACTTTTCTAACAAAAAGATGAAAAAACCGTTAAAAGCTTTGACTTTAATCTTAACGGTCTTGAAGTCAAGAAATTTGAAGTTGTCAAAAAAAAGTTTATGTCCAAGCGAGCTTAGGACGCGACGTGAAACGATGATGATGTGGATTTTGAGGAAACTTTTTATGAAAAATGGAAAAAATATTTTAAAAGTATAATATAAATTTAAAAATTATAAAATTAAAATATTTTTAAAATTAAAATCTTTTCAAATTAGGACATTAAATTTATAATTGAGTAATTTTGTGACAATTTTTCTTTTCTTTTCTAAGTAGGATAAATAAATTTGTACTTTTAAATGCAAATAATTTTATTTTAATTTTATCAAATAATTTTTATTATAATTTTAATTTTAAATGTAAGACCCTTTAATTTTTATGAAATAAAAGTATTCAATTTTTCTTATAATTACTATTCAGTAAATGGTTAAATTGATAAAAGTCAAAGTTAAAGGGTGATATATGAAATTTTTTCAAAAAATACACAAGTGGTTATAAAATATTCATTGTTGTCTGGGAATATTCGTTTGATCGTGGAATATTCTTTTCTGTCGGGAATATTAAATATTTATCGCAGCCCATTTGTGGGCCCCATAATGTAATAATTGTCGGATGAAGAAAGCTACAAAATTAAGTTTTTATAAATAATTCATGGCATGTCGTTAATCAATTAAAACCTGCTGGAATACTATTGGTAAAATAAAAAAGTAATACGGCGTTGTTGCATAAAAGAGCATAGCACCTGTATTTACGTAATTTTTGAATTATTGATTCTTACGTGAATAAGGCACTACTCAATAATTATTACAGTAATTATCGCTCAATATTTTATTTTATCGATTCAATAATCACTACGTTGAAATTTTATATTATTGTTGTTCAATAATTGTCAACGCACGATATCTCCATTATCGTGATCAATAATTCATATTATTTGAATAATATTATTAGATAACATTATTAGCAATGTTCAGAAAGTTCATCGAGGAGAGGTTTGGTCACCTAATCATACAGGCTACCAAGAAGAGAAATCCTTATCGGAAAGCCCCCTCTTTTACGGGAAGCTACGCGGTTTGCTATTATTGTGATTCGTAATATTATTTGTGAATAATTAATTATCGATTTATATGATAAAGGAAATATTTATTTGATGTGGATATAAATGATGGATTTATTTATGTGGTTATAAATGAAGGAATTAATGTTGAGGTATTTTATCAAGTATTTTTGTCGGAATGAAGGTATTAAAAATTAAACCAATGTTTTTGAGATATATTATGTGAGTTATAATTTTTTAATCCTAATTTAGATCGTTGTAATTTTTGGATATGTTATACATATATAAGTTGAGTATATGTCCACAAATTTTGAACCGTTAAAAATGAACGTATGATTTGTTATGAATTTTAAGAGGTGAATGGTTCGTAAATCATTGAAGTATCCGAATTTAGCATTTTGGTGGAAAATTCTAGAATTGAGTGGGCCCCACTTGTGGTTGGTGAAGAAATGTACTGAATTTTATTTCAAATGTGGTGGGTGGAAATAGTAGCAGTAAAGCCATCGTAGAGTTGCAGGGTCAAGTCTCTGCTAAAATTTTCCTATAAATAGAGGGCTAAGTTAGAATTGAAAATCACAATGAAACATAAGCTTTTCTCTCTCTCTCTAGATTATTGAGTGTATTTTGTGAGTATTTAGATACTTGGTGAGTTGATATTCATCGCTGCAAGTTTCCTTCGTCATATATCAGATATCCAAATGTCGAAGTCTGTCTTTCTTTTTGAGGTAGGGATTTTAAGGGATCAGGAGTGGATTTTAAGGGATCAGTAAGGGATTGTAAGGAATGTTATTTTCTTCATAATGATGTTATTTCGTCAATATCATTATCTTCGCAATATTGGTATTGATTTTATTGTGGAATTTCTACCTTTTGTGTGCTAATAAAGTTACTATTCACGATATATAGTCTTATTCACGATATCACGGTCTTATTTACGTATGTGGTAACTATTTATGTATATGACATTATTTACGATACTCAAAGATTATGAACAAATATGGAGTACTATTCATAAATTACTATTCACTTAGTTACTATTCACTATTCACGAGTTACTATTCATGAGTTACTATTCACTTAGTTACTATTCACGGTACTATTCACAATAAAATTGGTTTCTTTTTCTCGACCTAAATTATCGCTGATTTATGAATCTTACTCTTGAAATTAAATCCATGTTTTGATGTTATTATTTTTATTATCATATATAACATTTTTATAATCTTGGTGAAGAAATTTGTCTTTGACTTGAGTGTAAAGATGGGTAGATTATCGGTATAATCATGATTATGGGTTCTCTTTGGCGTTAGTGCAAAAGATGAATTATGACTATTCAGATGATCGTGACCATTGAATTTACAATTGAATATTTTTAGCTTAAGTAACAAAGGTGAATTGATCAACATGTATATAATTATGGTTTATATAGATTTTGAAATGATTATATATTTCTTTGAGATATGAATATCTTTGGCACAGAGTCTGCAAAGATGATATGTTATTGAATATCTTTGCCCGTAGCGGCAGAAGATGACCTGTTGTTGAATATCTTGGCATATAGTGCAAATATGAATTGTTGACGAATATCTTTGGCCCGTAGTGCAAAGATGAATTTATTAAACATATGATTATGAGGCAGGAAGGCGTGATTTGGTATAACCAATGATCTTTGATGTTTCGAGGTAAAGGCAAATTGATGAAAATTATCTTCGTCTTGGATGCGAAGAGAACTTAGAATTACAATTATGATTATGAAGTTATTCAATATAATTATGGAAAGGAGGCTGCTGATTAATGTTACTGAGGATAAAACATTGTTGGTGGATTTTTAATGTTGAGAAGATAATAGACTTTATGGTCTATTTGACTTCTAATGAATTGCTCGTTCATTACTGCAACTATGGTTGAAATTTTATCATCTACCATATGTTCTAAATCTCCGATTTTTTATTGATTGATGAAGGCTATTGATAATTTAATTATCTTTAGTCATGATATTCTTTTATCGAGCTACCATGTGCTCACCCTTTTGCTTCATAATTCCTTTCGTGTAATAAAAGTGTGTAAATTTGGGTCGGCGGCAACAAGGGAATAGAAGCAAGTGGTCTCTGGTATGGAGTTCTCCCTAAATAGTATAGACAAGTGTGTTGTATCACGCTTTTTAGTAGTTATATTTGGTGAATCATATAGGGAGAGGCGAACCCAACGTTGAAGAGTGTTTAGCCCACTATCATACAAGATGTCAATGACATACAACCTCGTGTCATCATAAGATGAGGTTGTGTTCATCCACTGTTGAGTATATTTGAGCACTACCTATATAATCTTGGTGTTTGTTTGAGTATAATTTCAATTTGAGACAGTTGAAGATAATGATAAGTCAAGAGAAGACTCACCATCGGGAAGAATATGATAGTAATCTTCTCATTTTTCTTTGGGGTCTATTGGAATCAACCAAGGATAATTGCGTGGGCCATATGATATCTATCATAACCTGTAAGCGTGGCCTCCCACGTATACGAAGGTTTCTTGAAGTACTTCCCAAAGATTCTAATTTCTAAAAGGTTTTTGACTATACATTTATGTAAGGTGTCATTGTGACGTCTTATCCAAGGTTGGGATGAGAGTCAGTTGGTATATATATTTGTATCCAAACTCACAAGATATATATGTTGTTGTATTTTACACGACAATTATTGTAATAAAGTCATAGTTGTTTTACGTACCATGTATTTGGCGACTCGAGAATGGGTTGGATGGATTGGACCTATTTTGGGGCTTACACATTAAAATTATACAAAATTTAAATTTTATAATTTAATATAATCAAATTTAAGAAATAATTATTTTTATTATAAAAAAAAAGCCAAACTACGCTGTTGTGATGGAGAAGGGGAGAGAAGCGTTGTTTTTTTTTTTTATTTAATAAAAAAAATGTATTAAAAAATAAAGCGCAATTTTATTTAATAAAAATAAATAAAATGCTTTTATTATAAAATAAATAAAAGCGTACTTTTTTATAAAAAAGTGCAGTTTTTTAAATAAAATAAAAAAGCGCAGCTTTTTTTTTTTTTATAAAAATAATTAAAACGCATTTTTTTTAAGAAAAATAAAAACGTAGCTTTTTCAATAAATTTTTTTTTATTAAAAAATACTCTTTGTTTTTTAATAAGAATAAAAAATCGCAGCTTTTTTTAAAAAATAATTAAAACGCAGCTTTTTTATATAAAAATAAAATAAAAATCTAGCTTTATTTTATATAAAACAAAACTTAGTTTTCTTTTTTATAAAATAAAATAAAAAGCATGCACTTTTTTATTGAAAAAGGCTATTTTTGGCTAATTTTTTAAATTTATATTATACTTTAAAATATTTTTCTCATTTTTCATAAAATTTTTCCTCCAAAATCATCGCTTACGTCAGCATCCTAACCGCCACATAAGCATTTTTTTGGACAACTCATTTCTTGACTAAAGACCGCTCGTTAAAGTCAAAGCTTTTTAACAGTTTTTTAATTTTTGTTAGAAAAGTCGAGTATGAGTTAATTGTAAGAAAAAAAGTTCGAGCTTATCCATCCGTAAGTAAGTAATTCTATAGTAAAATGCGATGTTGAAAAATCATTTAATCCTATGCCATGTAGTCAAGTCATGTACACTATATGTATATATATATATTGTGACGCCCCCAAAATTAGGTATACATCACCCATCTTGAGTCGCCAGATACATGGTACAAAATTCAAATACAACTTAATAATACAACTTTCGTGTACAATACGACAAAACATAAGCCGTGAACTAGAGAGTATACAAACTCAAAAGGAGTCATCATTAATTATTATTACACTATTTCACAGAATAGTGAGGACTACTAATGCACCATATCTAGGACCATCACTCCGCTTCTCCAGGCTGCGTTCAAATATATTCTCATTTCACGAAGAAGGCGGTGAAA